>PVKV010022322.1:0-35620 GCA_004027835.1 Alouatta palliata
TGTCCTCTCTCACCACTCCTATTCAATATAGTACTGGAAGTTCTAGCCAGAGCAATCAGGCAAGAAAAAGAAATAAAGGGTATTCAAATAGGAAAGGAGGAAGTCAAATTGTCTCTATTTGCAGACGACATGATTGTATATCTAGAAGACCCCATCGTCTCAGCCCAAAATCTCCTGAATCCGATAAGCAACTTCAGCAAAGTCGGAAAAAATGTTTCTCCACAACACTTAGTTTGAGTAATAACATAGATTAGCGGTTTTAAAAGTGTCTTCCCTGATCCAGCACAGCATCAACATCACCTGGGAACTTGAAGAAATATAAATTCTCAGGCCTTTCAGCAATTTCACTGATTCAGAAACTGTGGTTGTGGGGCTCACTTACTTTTAATCAGTTCCACAGGTGATTCTGAACCATAATAGAGTTTGAAAACCATTGGTATAGAACATAGCACTCTCTCAATTTGCACCTTGAAAAACAGCACAGTTATTACCAATATTAAATCAAATTGATACTCAACCGCATACATGTCTCCCTCTCAGTTAAAGTTGTAAATACGTAATGTAAAATCTTCCCTCCTCTGATCTAAGGGGGAACCATTACACTTCTTCCTTTATCCCTACTTAACACTTTCTAGAGTTTGGTTAGAATTAATGAAAAGATATTTTTGCCTTGGTCTTCCAGGTACCATCAATGTCCTTGAGTACAGTGTTGCAGTACTGTGGTAAATGTTTCATTGACAATTAAAAAGATGATGTTTATGTGAAATACAGATCAACATAAAAAATAAAATAAATAAGACCTAGTGTTTAATAAATTACTACATTATGACATGGTAAACAATAATCTATTGCATATTTTTACATAATTAGTAGAGAGTTACTGAAATGTTCCAAGCATAAAAAAGGTAATGCATATTATAATTATGTGATTTGATTATTTCACAGTATGTAAAAGTGTCAAAATATCACACGTACCCTGCAAATATATATATCTATATTTATACATACAAATGAATAAAAATAAAAGCTAAAATTTTAGAAAAGCATTATTGTGATCATATTTATTTGGGTTGATTATAAATTTCCACTCATAATTTTGTCACTCTACTCTAACGTGGACTGACTTCTCGGTAAAATCTACAGTGGAGGTTTAGCATTCCCCTTGTCTGAAATGCTTGGGACCAGCAGATTTCAGATGTTTTTAGGTTTTGAAATATTTGCATATACAAATGAGCTCTCTTGTGGATGGTAGTCAACTAAACATGAAATTTGTTTATGTTTCATATATGTTATATATATATATATATACATAGCCTGATGGTAAATTTATATAGAATTTTTAATAATTCTGTAGATAAAACAAAGTTTTGTTTGCATTTTGATTGTGCCCTACCACATGAAATCAGGTATGAAATTTTCCATTGGTGGCATCCTACTGACATGCAAAAATTTTCTGTTTTGCATATTTAAGATTTGAGATTACAAATTTTCATATTTGGATTAGGAATACTCAACCTATAATATTCTTTATCACAAATTTTCTCTTAGTTTGCATTTGGTCTAGATTAGCTTCCTTATAAGCAAACTTTTACTTCGATGGCTATATCTCTTAATCATTTCATTTTTGTATTGTCTTTAAAAACTTCTCCTCATTTTGTTTTGCTTTGCAGTTTATTGCTTTTTATTAATGAGATTATCCCTTTATTTATTTTGTTGACCTTTTTAAATATGTCAAATTGTTGACTGCTTTCTTACACAGTACCTTTTTTATATGTTTTACAATTATTGTCTGGGCTCATTTTCACTGAGATATTGTGAGAGCAAAGATTATCTTAATCTGGCTCCTCATTTTTACAGGAACCTTTATAAACATCCTAGCCACACTCTTTGATATTTCAGTACCCATATTATTACAAAGATGGAGAGCTCACTAAATTCTCAATACTACTGTCACATCTTTTTGTTTTTGAGCAATTATTTTATCTCTTCATGTGTTCTTATTTATTTTCTTTTCCCCTTTTTGAATTTTTTAGACAAAATCTCGCTCTATCACTCAGGCTGGGGTACAGTGGTGTGATTAGTGGTATGCAGTCTTAAGCTTTTGAGCTCAAGCAATCTGCAAACCTCAATCTCCCCTGTAGCTAGGATTACAGGCATGCACCATATCACCCAGCTAATTGTTATTTTTGTAGAGAGAAGATTTTGCTATGTTGCTTGGTCTGGTCTTGAACTCTGGGCCTCAAGGGATCCTCCTGTCTTCGTTTCCCAAAGCACTGAGATTATAGGTTAGAGCCACTGCCCCAGGTCAATTTCTCCTTAATCACCATTTTATGATCAATGTTGTTCCCATTTTATGATCAAATGGTTGTTCCCATTTTTCCTGTGCTCTTCTGTCACTCTGGATGGCGTTTCACTGCTTCTGCCTACAGTGGCATTGAGGATAATGGTGTTAGTTTGTTCTCATGCTGCTATGAAGAAATATTCAAGATGCGTAATTTATAAAGAAAAGAGGTTTAAGTCACTTAAAGTTACACACGGCTGGGGAGGCCTCAGGATACTTACAATCACAGCAGAAAGCACCTCTTCACAGGGTAGCAGGAGAGAGAATGAGAGCCCAGTAAAGGGAGGAGCCCCTTATAAAACCATCAGATTTTTTGAGAATCAACTCACTATCAGGAGAACAGAGTGGGGGCTAATTCAGTTATCTTCACCTGGTCCCTCCCATGACACGTGAGGATTATGAAAACTAGAATTCAAGTTGAGATTTGGGTGGAGACAAAGCCAAACCATGTCAAAAATATAGACCCAGTGGGCATTTGGATTCACTTCCTGAGTCTGGCTATGCATGAGTCCCCCTGCTTCATCAGCCAACAGCTTGCTAAAATGAGAAGTAATAGATTATTGGAAACATTTGTGGAGTTTTTCTTTGCTTGTTTTGTTTTTGCTTTTCACCAGATTTGTTTTGGCTTTACATCCATTTCTGTAGTAGTTTTAGTTCCTTCATCCTGCAGATGCTAAATTCTGAGCTACAGTTTCTGTTCTTCTCCTTGATCCTTAAAACTAGCAATACTCCAGTTTACCCATTACTCTTAACAGTTCTGATCCTTTTTTTGCATATTAACATGTTTATCTTTGTTCTTAGTTGCACTTTGTCTATTTTATTTTTGGTTCTGTACTTTATTATTGCTATGTATTTGAACCAAAAGGGAAGTATCAAAGAGAGTATTTAAGAACAACATAGCTGGAAGTCATTTACTTTGAATTTCCAAACCTATGCCATGATTTTCTGTGGAACAACCATTAAGTGTACAATAAACCCCTAAGTTAATAGTTTAGTTCAGCAGCAAGCTGTAAAAAATGAGTCAGAAGCAGAAACTAAAAATATAGAGATGTTCAGACCCCAGGAGGACACAGCTGACACAGCACCTGGGACCAGCTGCTGAATGGTCAAGAGAGGACCACAGCAGCAGTACTACAGTGAATGACAGCAGCCCAATCTTTCAAGGCTACTTAAAAATAGGCTATAGGAGTAGAAGAGAAGACTAATACAAAAATCTATCTACATCAACAGTGCAGCTGCCAAGATATTTCTGTGGTCTTTCTCAAGTCATGAATTGTGGGCGTGTGATGGCTGAGGCCCCGATCTGTGAGGCAATGCAATCTATAGATAGTGCCAGGATAGATAGTGCCAGGACCTTTGTGGTAGACTCTGCTTTATGGTCCTATGACTTCATGTCGTTGCTGCCAACAACATTGTGTTCAACGGTGTCATCTTTTCTTATCTTACTTAAGGCAATGTTTTTAAAGTAAATATCCATAAAACTACCTTGTTTTAAATATATTCCTTAGAACAGAAAATTCGAAACTGGACCTATACTTGAAGACTTGTTACTCTTTATCTTGGTTTTACAAAGACTACCAGGAAGTTGTAAACTATTACTAATGAACTAATCCGACAATTTCAGGAGCTATTTTAAGATTGATCCAGATAATGGCTCAATATTTTCAGTTTAAATGCTTTTGTAAACAACAGATTTTACATTGTGTTAAAATGAATTTCTTTGGGCTTCCATTTCATGTTTGAATTAATAGAAACAAATTAAATATCTGCAAGATAAAGTTTTAAAATATATATACATACTGGGTTGGGCACGGTGGCTCACACCTGTAATCTCATCATTTTGGGAGGCCGAGGTGGGCAGATCACCTGAAGTCACGAGTTCAAGACCAGCCTGGCCAACTCTGACCCCATCTCTATTAAAAATACAAAAAATTAAATGTGCATGTGCACAGTGGAATGTGCCTGTAGTCCAGCTACTCTGGAGGCTGTGGTAAGAGAATTGGTTAAACTCAGGAGTTGGAGGTTGCAGTGAGCCATGACTCACCAGATGTGCTACTGCACTCAGGCCTGAGAAACAGAGCGAGACTCCACCTCAAAAAAGAAAAAGAAAATATACACGTATACATGTATTACGATTAACAAATTTATCTGTTCTGTATTACACATTGCATGTAGTAAGTTTTAGAAATCTCCCCACCTGCATTTCAGTATCATTATCCATTTTGAGTTATCTGAATAGCAAAAACTAGAAAAGATTCAGACCAATTGTAAAGTTTTTCAGGAGTGATAACTTCTAATCCTTCCTTATTTATAGTAATTAGGTCATCAGATATGTTCTCAAAGTGTAGAGTTAAGTGTGCTTTCTTCAACTTCAATGTGTAGTAGACTTTTTAAAAATGTAAGCTTTACTTCCCCAGGTTACTGGATTATCCCTGCAGTGAACATCGTTTCAAATTTTGAAGAGAGTGAGAGCACACGAACATGTGTCAAATTTATTTCTCACTGAATGCTAAACCAGCAAGGTTTTGTACTAAAGTCACAAGCTCACATGCTTTCAGGCACTAAGCAATTTATATAAGAATGATGAAACAATTTTTACTTGCCAATTAAAATTAATTAATTTTAAATAACACAAGTGATGAAACATTTAGAAAATTAGAGGTGTTATATAACCAGAAAATACTGAAAAAAAATTTAACGTACAGAAAAAATAAAACATATTTGTAGGAATTACACGGTCCATAGGCTGCTGATTTTATCCCCAGTTTTATTTAAAAATGTTTATCTTTGGATATTTTCTTATATTTACTCTCATCAAAAACTAGTAAGGCATACCTAAGACATTGCAAATAATATCTTATATTATCATTTCACACTGTTAACCTTAAATAAATACATGAATTTCAGATTATTAATAATCCTAAAAGTTCGACTAACCTCTTCCAATTCGAAATAATGTTGTTCTTTAATATTCCATTGTAATTACTTTACTACTTACTGCTTTGGACAGTTTCATTAGCATTTAAATGCAGAAAATAACCTCATTCAAAAATTCTATTTTTTAACAGCTATGTGTGGATATATTTTAATAACTAATACTCAGTTAAAATAAATGCTACTCTAGGCTGGGCATGGTGGCACACACCTCTAACCCCAGCTACTCTGAAGGCTGAGGTAGGAGGATCATTTGAACCCGGGTAACATTTTCCAAATAAATTATTGTTATATATATGAATATACTTAGAACATAATTTCAGAAAGAGGATATTATGTCCAGAAGTTCAAGCACTTGAAAGATTCGTGATAAATAGTATAAAATTACTTTTTAATTATCATTGAAACCCCATTTGAAGAGACAGATTTAATATCCTTATCCATGTTGGTGTTCACTATTTTTGAAAACCTTGAGAAACTGGTCAAATATGTAATTTTGTATCTGCATTTCATTGGTCAGTGACACTGGAAGATAGCAAATAACTCATTAGCAATTTCCTTTTTGTGTCCTCAAAAATCCTTAAAAAAAAGAAAAGAACTATATAATCTGTTCCCGCCCTGTCAACATTCACTTCTCATTCCTATTACTCTCATCTACTCATTATGAACAGTGAGATTTTTTAATGTGCAAATAAAAATTTATTTTAAAATATTTTTATTTCTTCGTTCTGACAAAATTTTTAGAATAAATTATGTAGAGATTATATTCTATTATTTTTGTATCGTAACATCAGTCTTTTTATGCTACTACATTTATTTTTGCGAATTTTAAACATCTTTAAAATCGGCACTATCTCCATTTTACAATAATACCTTGTACATAGTATTCTTTCTATTTATTTTTTGTATTTAGATATATATAAACAACTCTAACAATTTTTCTAAGGAATTAAAGAAATTTCCATATGTGTGTGTGTATATATATATATATATATATATATATATATATATATATAAAGAGAGAGAGAGAGAGAGAGAGAGAGAGAGAGAGAGAGAGTAGGGGAGAAAAGGTAGTATCTTTTCATCACTCATTGCAAAGCTTGTGCCTGAGACACCTGTAATAAAATAAAGATTAACAAAAGAGTAACATAAAAATTTATTTAATGTAAGTTTTAACTGACACATAAGTCTTTTAGCAATAAAAACTCAAAGAAATATCTGATCCGAAGAAACTTTAGGATAAAACTGTATATTTATTCTTAGGTTTGGTGAAGAGTTCACAGCCATGTAGAAGTATAATTGAACATAGGAGTCTGGTCTGATGGTAAGAAACTCAGGTTGAGGGGACTTAGTAAACCTGTTCAGATTTTTCTCTATGTATCTGTCTTCAGCGATAATGACATTTCTCTACATAAAAGGAGAACACCTCTGGAATGAGGGTCTTATGACCTACCTTAGCAGAAGGCTGGAGGATTCCTTTATCAGTTGGGGTAGAATATTGGGAGATGCTCAGAGAGACCTTCCTGCTTCTGCTGTTTTCTCAAATGCCAAAGGTGCCGTATTTAGAGGTAGCATGTCCAGAACCCTATCATTATTGTTAATTTGTTTTCAAAAAGATGATCCATTTAATTGCAACCCTCCATGATCAATATTTTTCCCTTTTTAAGATTTAGCAAATTTATTGTGAAAATGATACCCATTATTATATGTTCTTCTAATTTGCAGTTCTTTTCGAAATGCTTGTTTATTTCATTGGCAAGATATTTTCAATCCCTGTTATTACTCATTTAAAGTTTTCAAATACATTATTAACATCTATCATTACTTCTTAGTTGTTCAAAATGTTATCTCACTTTTATTTCTTTGAACATTTTATGTAGACATTTAAAAATGGTAACAATTCTTCTATGCTTTTGCTATAATAGTTTTTTTTGTAATGTCCCCTATATTTTTGACATTTTTTTTCTGAAACTACATGTGATACATTATAAATAGAGTTTGTTTCTAGTTGTTTTGGGCTCTTAGTTTTACATTCAACTTTTAAATTTATCCTGAGTATACTTTGGGAGATTATCTGATGAGCTTGTTTCTTTTTTAATTTATTACAATATATTGTCTACTTACATACGATGCTATTCGGCATACATTCAATTCTTATATATAGTTTAGGGTGACATTCTTCTGTTTCATCAATTGCCTACAATCGATTCAGTATACTACCATTTAATTAATCACTTCAATGTATGTTAATTACATTTTCCTAGTTCACAAATTTACTTGACTTCCTCTACTCACACACAATACTTGGCCCATTGTATTTTTAAAATAATTAATTGGTGTATTTTCATAGAATTTGGAAAATATTGGAGTCTTTCTATGGAGATATTCAATATATTTTGTAAGTTGTATGAGGAATTTGTTACATTAACAGAAAAAAATGTATTATAAACTTACAATAATTAAAACTATTTAGCAATTCAGACAAGAAAAGATAAGCCAGATGAATAGTGCAGTAAAGTTGGAAAAGTTCCAAAGAAGAACAAAATCATTCTTTAAACATTAAAGAATATTTTAGACTCAATTTTTAAAAAATACTGAATATTACCAACATTTATGTAAATTTTATTTTCCACAAACTTTATACAGCATAAATTATATGCTATTTAATATATAATTTTTTATTAAATATAACATTTTATATATGTTTTATTAAATATAACATTAATATATAATGTTATAAATATATACCTATACATTGTATAGCTATATTCATGCTATAAATTATATAGCACATACATTAGATAGCATAAACTCATACATTATATATGTATATACATTATATACCATGAGTATACCTTATCCATGTATATACATTATATAATATATCATATACATTATGTATGTATAAACATTATATAGCATATACATATAGATTATATATATATTATGTAGCACATACATATACATTATATATGTATATACATTATATAACATATACTTGTATATTATATAGCATATAATTTAGGCTATATAAAGTTTGTACTATATAAACTACATGCTATATAATGTATCTGCCACATAAAGTTTGTGGAAAAGGAAAATAATTTTTGATAAAAGTGTTAATATTCAGTATTTTTTTAAACTGAGTCTCCTTTCTTACCACATAAATAAAGCCAGAAGAATTAAAATCATTAACAATGATTTAGAATGAAAACAGTCACAACAAACAAATGTTCAAAAGTAAATAACACACTCAGAATATAACAGAATAAGTTTCAGTTTCACTATTGATTAGCAAAATGTAGATTTCAAGGCTTATTTTTACATGTCAAATTTTAAAAGACTTTTGGGTGGTATTCATAATTGTTTTGAATGTGAGAGTATTAAGTTTATGGGTTTAAAGTATTGGGTAACATTTTTTCAGAGAGATTTGTAATTACTGATAGTAGAGATAAGGACAAAAATACATTTTATGAAAATAAAAGAAAATTATATATTGGAAATTTGTGAAGTCGTTTGTAGAAACAGCTGGACTCCTGAATAGACAAACAGCAACAGTTTTAACTTTGCTTTTTATGTTTAACCTTCTCTGTCAATTCATTTTCTTCCATATGAAAAACTCCTGTGTAGAACATAATTTTCCTGATCAGCATCTGGCATCTGTTGTGAATGTATACTCAGATTACTCAGGTATTGAAATTTTCATGGTCAAATTAATAAGTGTAGCTTTTTAAAAAACTCTAACACCCATGTAAGATATAAAGCTCTCAGCTGACTAGGAATAGAGCAGAACTTAGTCAACCTGATAAAAAGAAACATATAAAAAATCTACAGCTAACATTATCCTTAATCATAAAAACTTGGACTCTTTCTTCATCAGATTGGGAATAAGGTAAGAATGTCTTCTCTGACAGCTTCTAATCAAAATTGTACTGGAAGTCTTAGCTAGTGCAATCATGTAAAAAAAAAAAAGAAAAAATGTACACAGCTTTGGAAACATGAAATAAAATTGTCTTTTTTTTTAAACTGACATCACTGCTTATGTATAAAATCCCAAAGAATCAGAAAAGACAAACACACAAACAAAAACTTTCTGTAAATAATAAGTGAGTATAGTAAAATTACAGAATACCAGGTTAGTATAGATAAGTCAATTGCTTTTCTGTGTGCTAGGATTAACAATAATATATGAAATTAAAAACACAGTACCATTTACAATAGCATCAAAAATTAAATACTTAAGTGTAAATTTCACAAAATAAGCAAAGAATACAAACTACAAAAAACTGAAGAAAGAAATAAAAAATTTAAATAAATGAAGACATTCTCTATTCACGAATTGCAAGGCTCAATATTGTTAAGATGCCAACATTATTTATTCTTATTCTTACCTATGGATTCAACACAATCTCCATAGAAAGCACAGCAAACCATTTTGTAAATATTACCAAACTGATTCTAAAGTTTACATGGAAAGTGAAAGGCCAGTATAGACAACAATATTAAAGCTGAATAACAAACATGGAGATTCTACCTGACTTCGAAACAACTGTAGTAATAAATAACGCAGCATTGGCAAAATAATAGATACATAGGTCAATAGAAAAGAATAGCAAATTCAAAAATAGATCCCTACAAATACAGTTAGCTGATCATTGACAAAAAAGCATCTATAGTAATTAAATGAAGGATAGCTAGTTCAACAAATGGTGCTAGAAAAAAACTTACATCCATATGGGCAAAAACATATATATGGGCAAATATATGTATGTAGACAAAGTCTTTTCACCTTTCATAAAAATGAACTCAAAATTGATCATAGACCTAAATTTAAATGCAAAATTATAGAACTTCTAAAAGAAAACACAGATGAATAAGTGACTTTGCACATGTTAATGAGGTTCTAGATATAATATTAAAAGCATGAATAATGAAAGAATGAATTGATATGTTGAGTTTTATTTAAATCAAAAACTTCTGCTCCACAAAAGACAATAGTAACACAATGGGAAGACATGTTACAGACTGAAAGAAAATACTTGCAAAGCATATCTGAATGGGGAATTGTAAACAAAAGACACAAAAGATTCTTAAAATTCAACAATAAAAAAAAACTCAATTAAAATATAGGCAAAGGATTTGAATAGACCACCAAAGCAGACATACAGACAGCAAAAATAGTATATGAAAAGATATTCAACACAATTTATCATTAAAAATTACAATTTCACAAAATTGAAATATCATTGCAAACCCATGAGAACTAATGAAATCCAAAAAATCAAAATGATAATACCAAGTCCTGGCAAGAATGCAGAGCAATGAGACCTTTCATTAATTACCAACAAATATGGAAACTAATCCAGTCACTTTTTAAGATATTTTAGTAGCTTTTTAACATGCTAAACATTGCCTTACCGTATTAATCCAATAGTTGTGTTTCTAGGTATTTACTCAACTGACTTGAAAATTTATGTCTATACAAAAGCTTGCATGTGGATGGAGGCATCTAAGATGTCATTCAATAGGTGAAAGATAGTTGTTATATTTATAGAAGAGAATATTATTCAGCAATAAAAAGTGAGCTATTAAGAAATAAATGAACATCAACAGATCTCAATAGTGCTAAGTGAGAGAAGCCAGTGTGTAAAGGCTGCACACTGTATGATTCCAATTATATGACATTCTGGAAAAGTCAAAGCTATAGAAAAGTAACAAGGTCAGTGTTTATCAGGCATTACAGCATGAAAGGGATGGTGAAATAGGTGAATTTCAGGGAATTTTTTAAGTCAATAAAATTATTCCATATGAGATGGTCTATATGATGTTATGCAGTTGTCCAAACCCAAAGAACCCTGTGGTGCAAGAAGTGAAGCTTAATATATATAAGTTAAAACTTACATATTATTTATGAAGCTGATAATATAGAAAGTAATTCAAACTGTGACAAGAGAATCTAACTGTATTAAAAATGTATTCAGTAAGTTCACTGAAGCAGGTGGAGGAAAAATTGCTAACATGCAATTTTAGATACAGGTAGAGTCAGTATTACTAAAATCAAAGGGACGTGCACATAAGCACTGTATTGTAATTGCTAAGATTTTTTTCCCCATGGGGTAAAGTTTAATAGCTGTAATACTGCTATAAATGTAAACTAAAATTTAAAAGTTAAGTAAATGAAACATGGCTGGTGATAGCCAGATTTATCAATGTTGAGGTGGGAATTTACAGATAAGCAAGGAGAGGAGACATATTGGTTCATGTGATAATGGACTACACAGTTGGAGATATTAATATGAACATCTCTTTAGCTTAATATATGTACAGATGCTTGAATATTTATATATATGTGTATATATACAGGACAGTATCCACATATATATTGATTTGCTTAGCCAGAGGAGGGTTCCTAAAACCAGTAACAAGACCACAGCAATAAAGACACATGACACTTAGATCTTCATTTCTAATATCACTTTCTTCAATGAAAGGAACCAGAGTTCCCTGAGGAAATGAATGACTTAAGTAGGAAATATACAAGAACAGCTTGAACCATCTTATAGTGTCAGAAGGTAAAGAATTGCTAATAAAAGAAGATGGAAGGGAAGGAAGGAAGGAAGGGAGGAAGGGAGGGAGGAAGAAAAGGAGGACAAATATACTCATCTTAAAGGGACATAGCAGACAACTGGAAGAGTTCCCAATGGCTAAGACTGGAACAGATCAAGCAACAAAATATATGATATAAAGTAACATTAGATTATAAGCCAGAATATAAAATGAATTTTCTTGCCTGGAAACAATTTGCAGTTGGACTCTTCCCAAGAACTTTCTCTGTCACTTGGAGCTGGAGCTGCACAGAGTTGCCTGGGAGGTAAGAACACTCTGGCAGAGGAGGGTCTCTCCTCAGTGACTGCTTGATATGGATAAAGAAAATATCTCTTGCCCCTCGTCAGAACACTTAATCACTGTTCTTTATACTTCCAAAGTTTCCATGGGGTCAGAATGAGCCCAGACTTCAACTGATTCTACGAATTTGCTTTTCTTCATCCCCCACGCTATCCTTTCTGTCCCTTTGGTGCAAGTTCTACCTGAAGGTACTCCCTCAATAATCACTTGCACAAGAATCTCTGTTTCAGGCTCTACTTCCAGAAACCAGCCTAAAGAAGGTGAAGTGTGCCTTAAACTTTACATCTGTCTCTTCTTCCTTGGTGTGAATTCATCCAATTTACATTAAATTGTTATGATGAAGCCACCTTCTCTTCTCAAAGTAAGATTTTCATGAACTACCATAAAAATAAATCTTAGAAGTACTCTATTTGTAAACTGACAAAAATTCAAAAAGAATCATTGAATTAATAGTGTTATCTTACCAAAAGAAGATTTAAGTATGCATATTTCTATTCTGAGTGTACATATGGTCCAAACATGAGATTAAATATATACATCCACATACTGTGACTTTATGTATGTATGTATGTAAATGTATGCATGTATGTAAATGTATGTGTGTACACATTTATAAAGTTACAAAGTTTAAATCCAATGTACAAGTGAAATAACACAGAATACATTTTATGTCTAGAATATCACTAATAAATTAATATAGTTTAATATTAGTATTATGGCAACTATGAATGAAAGATTACAGCAAAATTTAGAGAAAATAATTTCCAAAATTTTACTATTCACTTCAGATTTTTAATAGAAGTGGAAAGAAGAAAGAAAGAAAAAAAGAGGAAGGAATGAAGGAATGAATGAAGGAAAAAAGAAAGGAAAAAAGGATGGAAGAAAGGAAAGAAGGGAAATGGAAGGAAGGAAGGAATGAAGGAATGAAGAAGGGAGGAAGGAAGGAAGGAAGAAAGAGAGGGAAGGAAGGAGGAAGGAAGGAAGAAAGAGAGGGAAGGAAGGAAGAAAGGGAGGGAGGGAGCAAGGGAAGGAGGGAGGGAAGCAGTGAGGGAAGGAGAGAGGAAAAGGAAAAAAGGAGGGAAGGTTTGAGACTTTATGCTTTAATAATGAAATGCACCAACAAGCCAGAAATACTTTTTTTTTTTTCATTACGGTGACACACTCCTTTTGAAGACTGTTTTGCTGTGGACAGAACATAGTTTAAATTCTGAGTACACAGGAGACAACAGTCGCTATGTGCTCTTCAGTTTGACAACTCAACTCCGGTTTTATACAGCTCAGTACATCTTTATTAGTACATCAACCACTGTTATTGCTCAGAACAGAAGGATCCATGCTTAAGTATTCATGAGAGATAGGCTAGTTAAGTAGAAAGTTCTATAAAATGTAGACTGTTGAAGTGGCATAAGATTTTGTGATTTTTTTTCATCTTGCCTCTCCCTGGCCCCTACTCCCAGCCCTAATGTCAACTAAAAATTAGGTTGTTGAAAATATCATGTCGTTTGAATTAATAAAAATATATTCGTTAAGTGCTGAATATATGCAAGATATTGTGCTAGGGCATCAAGTTGCAGAAATGAATAAGATATAATTATTTTTCATAGAAGATAACTTTTCTTTAAAAATGTTCCTGGGTTACATTTTTATGGAGCTATTAGTTTTTACAATATTTATTTTATTTTTTAATCCATATATAGGCTTTTGTTTAACTTCTCTATTTTCATTAAAGATATTCTACTCAACCTCAGCTTCTTCTGTTGAATTACTTTCTTTTGAGTGGAAGATATATTGAAGTTATAATCAAAATATTTGTTGATATGATAACTTTGGATCTATCATTCTCTTTTTAATCTCAGTATTGGAACATGACTAGGCAGAGATTGCATACTTATTGAAAAACATTATTACAAATTCACTGTTCTCCTACAAAGCTATTGAATGTATCTGCATGTTGTCAAAATCTAGGTGGCGGGACTTGGACTTGGTAGTACACTGTATTGATAATATTATGATAGTTGGTCTGAACTATCATATATTTTACTATTCACTTAAAATTTTTAATAGAAGTGGGAAGAAGAAAGAAAGTAAAAAAGATGAAGGAAAGAAAGAAGCTCATAAAAAGTTAAGTACCTTAGTCACTCATGTGACTAATAGAGGCTTATGGAAAATTTCAGGTAAAGTCAATGCTCAGCCTAATCTGTGTAATCCCTAGGAATAAGTTAATTTTAAGCTATCAAAAATGGCCTTCAAATTGTGAGGAAAAAGTTACTGCCTCTCATAGACACTGGAAATAAGCAAGAAGGTCAGAGGCTAATATGTTACTGTTCTTTTGGCAGATAATAGTCCTCAAACAGGAATCCCGCTGAGCCCTATTCACAAGGTCATTGGAAAGAACTCTGTAACCAAGTGGGGCAGAAGCAATCATGAAGGAATTCACAGAGGCAGCCTCAATGGGACCTTGTGATCCAACAGCTCAGATAATTTTACAAATATCTGCATTCGGAATATATTTACACTGGAAGACTGGACTTGGACAAAATAGTGGTATTCTTCAGTTTTAGACACGAAAATTTTCATTTGAAAGACAATTGCTAACTTTTTACTGACATTGGCCAAAACTCTCCACACCTGTAAACACAGAAGAATATTAGGTAATTCTTAGGACAGAATTTTCAATTATATCTTGGGTGATATTAGAGAGATATTCAAATAGTCAAGGAGCAGCACATTAAAGCTCACTCACAATATGGAAATAGTATATTCAAGAGCATGCTGAAGAATGAATTTTAATAGTAGTACACTGCGTGGATAAGAAGATTCGCTGCCCACAGGGCCGACTGTTGAGCCCTAGGAGAACCTCCACACTGACATTGCTGTATGGTCTGAAGTCTATAATTCTCTCCCATTCAAGGTAAAAGCAGCTCTCCAGTTCACAGATGGGATTGTTTGGATTAAACACTAGGTTTTACTTTTGAAACCAGCAGCATTCTGATTGCATGCAGTAATACTTGTTGGAAGAAGATAAAATAAAGTCTGTTCAAGAGGCAAAGATACAAGCTGTTTAATAATAGAAAAAATTATAGTAGGCTCTCATTTTTAGATTGTTTGAATTTTTACTATTCTTGGGCTGAAGCCAATAGACTTGCTGTATTATCAGGCAAAAGAACTTCTATAATAGGACAAAAATAACTCTAAATAGGCTTTCTTTGAGTAATAGAGAAAGGGATAAAATAAGTAATGGGAGATACCTGATAATGGTACCAAAACACAGAAAAATAAAAATAAACATAATCCACTTCCCAACTTGGACAGAGATTGGAACACTAATGTTGATGTCTTAATCAGATTTCTAGAGTCATTACTGTATTCATGAAATAATTGGATATGTTATGCTCAGGGCATGCACTGATGGTCATGGACTTAACTAATTCCTTTTGTACTGAATGAAATGGCTAATATAAAGAATGCACTCAATGTTAACAGGATAAGAATCATTTGGAAATGGAGGTAGATAAAATTTTCCAAGGATCTAGGCCAGTGCATAGCCAGCAAATGGATTACATCAGATCATTAATGGTAGTCCCATGTGGCTATAAGTGGGTATTAACCAAGATTGACCCCTAATATACTCTAGATGTCACTTATCCAGTAAGAGAAGCAACCTTGCAAATATAATTAAGGGTTTGTAACTGCACAATATTAATTCAGCCTTCTCACCCAAAATATATTTCTTCTGATCAGGATATACATTCACTGCAACCCAAGTACGGAAACGAGCCATGAAACAATATTAAATGGACCATGAAACAATATTAAATGGACATTCTTTATCCCTCTCCAGCCATAGAGCAAATGAACTGTCACTTAAAATAGGTGACATAAAAGATGTAGTTAATGCAACTATTCTAAAATGAATATGGAAGAAATATATATAGGTAGAGTACTACTCTGAAAAGATTTCTGGGATTAGAAAGTGTGAATAAAGTAGGAAAAGTGCAAATATACAACTGATTCTTTTTCCCACCTCATAGTCATTTTTTTTTTCATTTTGCCTTAACAGTTGACTTGGGCAACGTTTAAGTTTATGAGTACTCATAGATTACTCATAATGAGGAAGACGCAGTATCACTACACTTCACAATATATATTTTTAACAGCACTTGAGAAGAAGAATAATTTCATTCCATATAGCCAAGTTGCGACTGTGAATACAGGTCCATTATCAAGTGACAGGGACAGTCAAACTCTATGACATTTGCTCAGGTATAGATTCAAGTAAAAGAATTAATAAATTTCTTATTATTACCAGCTTTGTGGGTAGATAGTACACCTGACAAATCAGAGAGCCTGAACAAGGCAGGCAATGGTTAGGGTCAAATGGAAAATATAAGGAAACAGGCAAACATCATGGCAGTTGGCAGAGATGCCCATAAGTAGATTTCAATCCCCAGGGAGAGATGCCATCAGGATAATTCCATGTGACTAGGTCAGAGCAGGGGAATATTATTCTTAGTTATCTCTTTCAGATCAGTCATTTACTAATGAATGGCATTAAAAGAAACTTCCATATTGATTTCTCCGTAGAAAGAAGATTGTTCTCCTGCTGGTTTATAAACTCTTTCTAAATCCTCTACTCTTATCATCTGAACAAAAGATGTGAAACAGTATCCCCTAGTGACTCAGTTTATGGGGAGCTGACTACAACTGTTAGTCTGTTCATGGTTCTTAGGTTATGCCTACTATTCTGGTAATTTTTCATTTGACCTGAAAGTAAAATCAGATATGGTGGAGAATACCGAACAGCAGGGCTTATGTTCCCTGAGTAGCCACAAATTAAGCAGCTACATCATGATTCCTATCCAGGAGAAGTTTCTGGGGAGAAAAGAAGCCATGTGACCCAGTATAATCCCCTTTTAAATATGCTGAACACTCTTGGTAAATAGACTCATGATATTTGAATAGAAGAGAGGTTCAATCTAAGAAATGCTATTATTAGATCATCTCTGGGTTTGTATTTTTATGGTAAACAAACTAGTAATTTATTGCTGCATAGATGGGGCATGACTGCTTGTAAAATGCCATCGAAACTGTCTGACTATCTGAGTATAAAATGGAGTTGTATCATCCTGAAGTAAATCAGTTACAACTTAACTCTCACAGAATTGTAGCCAAGGAACACAAAAAATATTGCCAGTAAAACATTAATGCCCTGATTGTTTGACTTACAATTGCAACTTACTTCTAAACACATTTCTGGCCACTTCAGTCTTCTCGAGTTTTTTTTTTTTTTAATAGTGCTCATTATTTTCTAACATGTTATATGATTTACTAGTCATTGTCTATTGTTTATTGCCTGTCTATTTCCAATAAATCGTAAGATACATAAAAACAAGATTCTTTTTTAACATCATTGATGTATAGTAAAATTCTTCAACAATAACTAGCATATAATAGGTGTGCACAAGTACTGAATGAAAGTTCAAGGTCATTGTTATAATGCAGTTCTGGAGCTACTATTAAATGTACTCAGGATGAAACTCTGGGGATTCTGAATAGGGTGAAGAGTCTGTGCTTTTGAGAATTTTAGAAGTAAAAGCAGAGAAGAGAAGAGAAAAGAAGAGAGAATATGAAAGCAAAAAAAAAAAAAGAAGTATTCATGGGAATGAGGAGAAGAAAAAAACATTAAAATTAGATTATGAGATAAATTATTCTCTTCATTTCTTTCAGTTCTTGTCCCTATGATCCATGATTGTTCGGGATCCTGAAGGAATTTTCTGAGACTCCTCTATATCACAACACTGTTTTATATATTTTTCCAGTTAATGAAAAAGTAAATTTTTAGTTTTTGACCAGACAGGCCTAATAAGTAAGAATGAATCCCCTGAAACCCACTATAAAATATTTGTCTCTAGTATATGAACAATAGAGTAGTAAAATAATTTTGATAACAAAGATATTCTTGATTTTTCCTTAAAATGAATGCGATACATTCACATTACAAATTATTTTTTTAACAAAATGCTTTTGGAGACCAGGGATATGTGCATTGTTTTCATTTCAATTTAAAATTATCAAAATAAAATTGTAGGTGTTAGGAGTTTTCTAGTAACACATTGCTTCTAGTCTACAATAGCCACAATTTGAGTTGACTGCATTCTCTTTTGACCTTGGAGAAACAATAAATGTCAATGAAACACTCTTGTTTTTGTGTGGAGAGTTGTGCATATGCAAAAACAACATTTAAAATTCACCTGCTGACATCTGTGGTACTCATAAACCTTACGCAAGAGTGGAATGCTTTACCCATAGTGATGCGCAAAAGTATTCCTGTGTTGACACAATATAAACGTGTAGTTCCAACACCTTATATATAAATATATTTTTAGAAAAAGGTAAAGAAAAGATTTTGAATCAGATATAGAACTTTCCACATAATCCTTCTGACTGATGTAAGGAGTCTGTGAGAAGAACCAAAAGTAAAAGACAGTGTCTTGAAAAATATTGAACACAAGAGTTGAAATTTATATTTTATTCAGTACTCAATAATTAGACTGTAAAATGTTTTTTAATTCATTATTAATATTAAGGGGATAACATTATAATAATTTATTTAGGGAAAATGTGTAGTATCTATTAAGATGAAGCAAAACAATTTGGGTAGACTAATGTAGAGTTAAAATGAATAACAATGAAAGAGTGCCACAGGGATATAACAGCACAAGGAAAATTTTTAAAATAAACCAAATAAGTGAAATAATATAAAACATTCAAAATTAAATGGCTTCTCCTTTTTTTTTTTTTGAGATGGAGTCTTGCTCTGTTGCCCAGTCTGGAGTGCAGTGGCATGATCTCGGCTCAATGCAACCTCCACCTCCAAGGTTCAAGTGGTTCTCCTCCCTCAGCCTCCCTAGTAGCTGGGATTGCAGACACCCACCACTATGCCTGGCTAAGTTTTGTATTTTTTTTGTAGAGACGGGGTTTTGCCATGTTGGACAGTCTGGTCTCGAACCTCTGACCTCAAGGGATCTGTCTGTGTCAGCCTCCCAAAGTGCTGGAATTACAGGTGTGAGCCACTGCACCTGGCCAGCTTCTCTTCTTCTATCCATGTGTGGTAGGCAGAATAATAGACACACAAAGATTTCTACATCCTAATCCTATGAAGCTGTGAATATGTTATGTCATATAGCAAAGGGAAATTATAATTGCAGATAAATTTAAGGTTGCTAATCAGCTAAGTTTATGATGAGAATAGTATCTGGAATTATCCAGGGGCACTCAATGTAATCATAAGAGTCTTTTAAATTAGAAGAGAGAGGAAGAAGAGAAGGACAAGATAAGTGGATGTGATAACTCAAACTACTGTTCCTGATTTTGAAGATGGAAAAAGATAATTTTTAACCAAGGAATCTGGACACCAATGTCAGCTGGAAAAGGCAAGATAACAGATGACCTGCTAGAGCTCCAGAAGAAATACAACCTTGATTCTAACCTAGTTGCATTGTGTTCATTTGCTCTCCAGAAACTATAAAATCATAAATGTGCATCGTTGTAAGCCATAGTAACTTGTATGTCATCCATAAGAAACTACTATACTAAATCTCTTACTTATGAATATATCATTAAAAATCAGGATTATCCTCTGGATTACTTCCTTCCTGTCATTCTTTCTGACACCCAGGATGGGATAATTTGTTGACCTTTTCTTCTTTGTGTTCTGTCACATCCCTAATTATCAATGTTATTGAAATTTCTTACACCATCTTACATCTTTCTGAGATAAATAATCTTAATTCATGTCAACATTATTCCATTCTTTTTAAAAATTTCATAACAAGAAAAGTATTGCTTTAATAAATCTATCAGAACTAAATGTCTCAGGCATCTTGCACTTTTATCTCTATCTTCAAACCACTGCTAGCGCACTCACTCTCCTTTAACCATTTTTATTCTATTTCTAAAAGATAAATCAGTTTTTTATTAGTTATGCATTTTGTTTAAATACTCAGCCCACCACTCTAAGTCTCTTTGGCGGGCAGAATCTTAGGAGAACGCTAAAATTCTCACCTCCTGGTGTAGGCACTCAATCTTAGGGCCCTCCTAAGATTCCCATCCCCTGGTGTAGGCACTCTGTATAGTATCCTCACATTGGGTGTACAACTGACTTGTGAAAATGATGGGAAATTACTCTCCATGATTATGTCACCTTACATATCAGAGGGAATTTTCATAAGTAATTAACATCTAATCAGTTGACTTTGAGTTACTCAAAACAAATAGTATGCTAGGTGAGCCCTTAAATAAAGGTCAGAGAGATTTGGAAGGAGAGATTCCTTTATTGACCTTGAGGAGCCACCTCCCATAATGTGTAGATAAAGACTTCAGGCAGGGAGTGATTAGAGATCTCTAAGACCTCAGAACAACCCCGTTTGAGAGGTAGCAGAAAACTCAGTCTTCAGTTCTATAGCCAAAAGAAACTAACTAATCACTGTCAATAACAAGTAAGCATAGAAAACAAAAACAAAAACAAAATCTCTGAGCCTCAGACAAGATCAAGACTTACACATTGACTTTAGCATAGTGAGACCTTGAGTATGGAATCCAGTGAAAATATGCCAGACTTTTGACGCGTGGAAACTGTGAGATAATAAACACGTGTTGTTTTAAGTTTTTAAATTGGTGATAATTTGTTATGCAGCATTAGACAACAATTACATGGTCATAGTATTTTGCTAACATACCTCTCCTACTTTATTTTCTTTTCTTCCTTTACACAACTACACATTGCATAGACCAAAAAGACACAATAAAAGAGATGTGGTTAAGAATCCCCACTCTTGAACTCTCTGAATCTTAATAATAGAACTAATTTCTGCAGTCCTCCAGTAATATTATATTGTTTTACGTTTGCTATTTTTTAGGTAGATACAGTTTTAGTAGCTTCCATTTGGCCTTTTTTTTTTTTTTTTCCACAGTAGCCCTCACTCCTGAGGCCATGAAATATAGCAGTTTGTCCATTGCTATGTTTATTTCAATTATGCATTTTGAAATGAGAGACATCACCAACAGATGGATTTGGGGACATACTGGGCCTACTGTGAGATGAACTTGAACTAAAACTCCATTGATCACCAGATTTCCATAAGCCCCTTCTCTGACTATTGGACTACAGTGAAATTTGGACCTCCTAGCATTAGTTTCAGTTTAGAGCCTGTGCCCAGCAATCCCCCAAACATCTGATTATTTCCTTTTCTCCAGTGCAGTCACCCTGGTAAAAGGCCATGCGTCCCTTAGGAGAAGGCTGAGAAAAAGATTAACAGTATACATTTCTAGCCATTTATTGAGGTCCTCTCTTAAAGAGACTTGACCTCCTTTTTCATTCAAGGTGTCTGGGTCTATAAACTGGTTCAAATCTGGGAATTGATTCAGGGAACATGACTCTTTTTGATGTTTCAAGTCAGACTTCTGTTCACTTGACCTAGATTTCTTTCACTTATACAGATTAAAAAAGAATTTAGTAGACTTCCCATTTATTTCTCCTGGGGACACAATGCCATAGGTCTCCAGGAGCCAGACAATTTTGAGTACTGCTTTAAACTGTTCATTACAGTAACTACATCTACCTTATCTCTTACAATTAAGTGCTGCCACTGGACCCCTGCCACCCTGGCATCCAATTATCCCCATTGCATTTAAGGATCCCAGCTCAGTAATAGCAGTTCCCACCTCTCAATATTGCCACATTGAGTATTAAGTTTCAACATGGATTTTAGAGGGGAAAACACTCAAACAATAATATGAGGCAATTCCAGAAATCTCATCACTAATTCATAAAAACTCATCCTTGAGATTCTGTTCTTCTAGAACCACTCTCCGTACCAAAAGCTGTAACAGTCAAGATTCTCCAGAGAAATTGAACCAATAGGATATAGATAAATATAGATACAATGTATACAGATTTATTTTAAAGAATTGACTCACATTAATGGGAGCTAGCAAGTCTAAATTCTGTTGAAAGACTGGTAGGCAGGAAACTGAGGCAAGAGTTAAGGTTGCATCCTTAAATTTGAAATACATAGGGCAGGTCAACAGGTTGGAAACTCTGGCATAATTTCTATGTTATGGTCATGAGGCAGAATTCCCTCTTCTTTGAAAAAAACTCAGCTTTGTTTTGTTTTCCTCTTAAGGCCTTCAACTGATTGGATGAGGTCCATCTATATTGTTGAAGGTAATCTCCTTTATTTAAAGTAAACTGATATAGATGTTAATCATATCTGTAAAATAGCTCCCCATTACCTGGGTACTATAGCCTTGCAAAGTTGACACATAAAATTTAACCATTACATTTAGCAAGATATTCTGTAACATTCAGCAAAGTTAGTTTATAGGAGTATACAATACAGTAACTACCGATAGAATTTGATGTACTTTAATTCATTTATGGATGTTTACAATTTTACCAACATTATTTTTGTACCATAAGCACATATTTTAACACAATTAAAAATATAAATAATGCCTTAGCGTTTTCACAAAAATAGTTCAGGCCTACGGATCATTTCAATTGGTTACAAAAAGCCTAAAAGGTACATAGAACATACTTCTAGAATCACTGCTCTAACAAATTAGCATGCATTTGTTTCCAGAAATTTAGTTAGCATGTTTATAGAGAGATAAAAATGATGTTTGAATCTGTCCTTGCTACTTTGACAAAATGCCATAGATGAGGTAATTTATAAACAACATACATTTATTTCTCACAGTTCTAAAGGCTGGAAAGTCCCAGATCAAGATATCAGCTAGCTCAGTTTCCGGTAAGGGCTCACTCTCTGCGTCCAAGATGATGCTTTGTTGCTGCATGATCACATGGTAGAAGGAACAAATGCTGTATTCTCATATGGCAGGCGGGTGGAGGGCAGGAGGGGCCTAGGGCCCTCTCTTCAATCTCTTTTATAAGAGCACTAATCCCACTTATGAGAGCAGAGTACTCATGACTTAATCACTTTCCAAAAAGCCCCCCCTATTAATAGTATCATATTGGGCATTAGGTTTAAACACAAGAATTCTGGAGGGACACGTACTTGGAAATTATAGCAAGTGGGATGACCTGAATTCTATCTTTCCTTGAAAAAAAAAATTGCTACTTTACGTCTTTTCCCCAGTTAGTAATTGGGAAGAGTAATCAAAAGACATCAAGTGTTTAGTGTACGTAGCATTATATAATTCGTTTTAGCTCTTTTTTTCCTGCTTTGCTTGTATTTTATTAAAGGAATAATTACTTTTATTATTGTGGTTATTTAATTTAGAATTTTGTTTTTTATGTTTCAGTAAAAATATTGTGTTCAAAATAAAAGTGTAACTTCTAAATGTAAATATTTGTATTTACTATTAGGCCAATATTTGATTAAAATATTTGCATTAGCACAATAATGTGACCACAGTCACAATAATGTATTGTGCAATAATTTATTGTACATTTTAAAATAACTAAAAGAGAATAATTGGATTCTTTGTAACCCAAAGGATAAATGTTTGAAGTGATGAATGACTCATTTACCCTTATGTGACTAATATGCATTTTATGCCTGTATCAAAATATCACATATACCCCATAAATATATACTATGTGCACATACCTATTATGTACACACAATACATAAAAATTTTAAAAATATATTTTAAAAAACTAGATGAGTCATAGGTTACATGTCAAACTAGAATTCTATATTTTATTTTCAAATTAATCTGCTAGGTTCTGAATAGTTCTTTTAATAGTCATAGAATTCATCATTAATAAGTTAATTTAATCACAACTTGTTAATAAAAATTAATTCCTAAAAAATCATAGGGTTGGCCAAGGACGGTGGCTCATTCCTGTAACCCAGTACTTTCAGAGACCAAAGTGGGTGGATCGCGAGGTCAAGAGATCGACACCATCCTGGTAAATGTGGTGAAACCTCGTCTCTACTAAAAATACAAAAATTAGCTGGGCGTGGTGGTGCGTACCTGTAGTCCCAGCTACTTAGTCGGCTGAGCAGGAGAATCGCTTGAACCCGATAGGCAGATGTTGCAGTGAGCCAACATTTTGCTGCTGCACTCCAGCCTGGTGACAGAGAGAGATTCTGTCTGAAATAAAAAACAAAAACAAAAAACCATACGTTATAATTTATGTGGAAATGTCTTCTATAATAGTACTCTTAGCAAATGTAATTTCTTTCAAGATACATTTTAGACTCAGGGTATCAGGTAAACAGAACAAACAGTTACTAACAGTTACACACACATATAAATATACATATATGGGTATATATATGCACACACATATATAGACATATATGCACATACATAATGTATAATTATGCATTATGTATTTATATGGATTCGTATCATTGGACAGTAGGACTTCGAGCCAGCACTTCACATGGATGCCCAACTTCAGCTCATGCTCCTTGCTGCTCACAAACTCTACCTCACAGCTACATATAATTAGCTGCCATATTGATACCTTAGGAGAGGAAGACCAGGATAAGGAAAGTTGGGAAGAGAAAAGAAAGAAAAGAGATATAAAAATATATACATAATATGTATATAATTCATAAATGGGTTTCTTAGGCAAAACTAATGTGCAATTTACTACACATATTTAAAGTATATAGTTTATAAGTTTTGACACACACACACACACACATATCTCATTGTAAAACCATTACCATAATCAAGCTAGTGTACATGTCAAAAAGATTTTTTATACTGCTTCAAAAGTCTATACATGTTTTCATCTACCTACAACCTACAGGTCCTTCTGTTACTATAGATTTCTTTGAATTTTCCCAGAATTTTATAAATATATATATCTAAGTATGTACTATCTATCTCTTCACCCACCCATAAACTACAGGTCCTTCTGCTACTATAGATTACTTTGGATTTTCCTAGAATTTTATAAATAAATATGTGTAAGTATACTTTATATATAAAAACTTAAATTTTAAGAAGCCTGCTTTTACACAATAATTAAGAGAATTAAATGATTCAGTGTTTAGCAGCACTCCTGTTACATATTAAGCACTTAAGAAAACTCGACTATCATTATTTTGGAAGAAGGAAACTGAAGTGGAAGAGAGTTTACTGCCTTGACTGAAGTCTTGTCTCTAAGCAATGGATCAGGAGAGGATAAACCAGGCCAATATTAGTTATTAAGGTATAGCCTATAAATTAACATTTAAAATTAAAATAGGAATTTAAACAGTAGTTTTAAATTTTGCAAATAATATTATAATGTGTCTAATCATCTTTTAGACTTTACATGTTAACTTTATGTTTTGTTATCAGTGCTATAATAACTGAAACTGTCTATGGCATTACTACTTTATGTATATCTTAAAATGAAGTATACCACTTTTTAAATTGTAACATATCAGCTTATGTCTTAGTATTTATTAAATGCACCTATGTGTTAGACAAGCTCAATAAATATTTTTGAGTAAATGCATATATATATGTGTGTTTTTTAATGTACATTTTTAATAAATAGGTAATAATGATTATTTGCAAATAATGGTTGGTTTTACAATGAGCATATCTATTCTTGAAGTAAGTTTCATTCTAAATATATATTACACTGTTTAGAACAGAATTGGAATATAAAAATAAAATTTATTTGTATTAATGTTTATGAATTTAGGGAGTAAAGCGTAGCCTTATTACATGAATATATTGCATAGTGAAGAAGTTCAGGCTTTTAGTGTAACCATAACCTGAAGAGTATACATGGTATTTAATAGATAATTTCTCATCTGTCAAATTTCTCATCTGTCATTCCTTTCCTATTCTCTCACCTTTCCAACTCTCTAATGTCTGTTACTCCACTCTTTACATTTATATGGACCTGTTGTTTGGCTCCCAGAAATTTCAGTGCCACAAGTGAGAACATGTGGCATTAGAGTGTCTATTTCTGACATATTTCACTTAAGACAGTGGCTTCCAATTTCATCTAGGTTTCTGCAAAAGACATGATTTTATCCCTTTTATGCCTGAATAGCATTACATAGTATATGTGTGCAACACATTTTCTTTATCCCATCATGTGTTGATGGAAACTTTAAGCTGATTCCATGACTGTTACTTTGAATAGTGCTACAATAAACAAGTGGTTTTTATTTTTATTTTTTGATACAACGTTTTTTTTTCCTTTTGAGTAGAAAACCAGAACTAGATTTGATGGATCGAATGACAGTTTTGTTTGTAGTTCTTGGGGAATCTCTATACTGTCTTCCACAGCTTTATTATTATTATTATAGTTTCAGTTCTGGGGTACATGTGCAGCTCGTGCAGTATTGTTACATAGGTATACACATGCCGTGGTGATTTGCTGCATCCATCCCTCCATTTACATTCCCACCAATAGTGTACAAGCACACTACACACACATCCTTGTCCACATCTGCTGTTTATTGACTTTTTAATTATAGCCGTTCTGACTGGTACAAGATGGTATTTTATTGTTGTTTTCACCTGCATTTTTCTGATGATTAGTAATGTTGAACATTTTTTTATATGTTTATTGGCTGTATGTATTCTTTTGAAAAAATTAACCTGTTTATATTTTTTACATACTTTAAATATATAGAGAGACTGGCAGGGTCTCACTCTGTTGCGTAGACTGAAGTGAAATGTGGTGCAATCATAGCTCGCTGCATCCTCAAACTCCTGGGTCAAGCAATTCTCTTTCTTCAGCATCCCACAGTGCTAAAATTGAGGCATAAGTCACCAAACTTGCCCCTTTGCCTGCTTTTTAATAGAGTTATTTGTTTGTTCGCCTATTGGTTTTGTGGTTGCATTGAGTTTCTACTAGATTCTGGATATTTGCCCTTTGTGAGATGTATAGTTGGCAAATATTTTTCCAACTCTGTAGATTGTCTGTTTGCTCTATTGATTTTTACTTTTAAGTAAAGAGCTTTTTATTTTAAGTCACATTTTTCTACTGTTGATTTTTTACATTTGTTTTTAAAGTCTTAATTAAACACATTTTTTTTTGGCCTACACCAATGTCCAGAAATTTTTCCTATGTTTTTTTTTTCTATGATTTTTGTAGTTTCACATCTTACATTTAAGGCTTTTTTTAAATTCTGAATTAATTTTTGTATATGATGAAAGTTATGGATTTAGTTTTGTTTTTCTGGATATGGCTATCCAACTTTCCAGCAACTTTTATCAAATAGGGTGTCCTTTCATCAGTGTACCTTTTGTTTTCAGCTTTGTTGATATTGGCTGGTTGTGGTTATGTCGCTATTTTCCTAACCACATATTATGTTTCATTGATCTATGTGTCTATTTTCATGCCAGTACCATGCCGTTTCAGTTTCTATAGACTTGTAGTATACTTTTATGTCAGATAATGATATGATGCCTCCAGCTTTTTTTTTTTTTTTTTTTTTTTGCTTAAGATTGTATTAGTTATTCAGGTTTCTCTTTGGTTCTATATAAATTTTAGAATTCTTGTTCTAATTCTGTGAAAAAATAATGCTGGTAATTTGGTATAAATTGCATTGAAACTGTAAATTACTTAGGGAGGTATGCTCATTTTAACAATAATGATTATTCCCTTCCATGAGTCTAGGGTGTTTTTCCATTTGTGTCATCTATAATTTTTTTCATCAGTGTTTTGTAGTTTTACTTGTAAGTCTTTATTTATTTAAATGTATTCCTAGTTATTTTATTTAATTTTATGAAGCAATTATAAATAAGATTGAGATTTTAATTTGGTACTTAGCTTATTATTGGTGTATAGATATGCTAACAATTTTGCTATATTGAGTTTGTCATGAAACTTTATTGAAGTCATTCATTAAATCTAGGAGTCTTTTGGAAGAGTCTGTAGTGTTTTCTGGATATGCAGTCATATAATCAGAAAATAGCTAATTCAGCTTCCTCTTTTCCAGAATGTATGTTTTTTCTTTCGTTCTTTTTCCAAATTGCTCCAGTTAGGACTTCCATTACTAGGTCAAATAAAAGTGAAGAAAATGGGCATCCTTGTTTTCTTTCAGTTCTTTGGGAAAATAATTTCAACAGTTTCTCACTCAGTATAATGTTAGCTGTCGGGTTTTGTATATGGCTTTTATTACAATGAAGCATGTTTCTTCTATGCCTAATTTTGTGAGAGTTTTTATTATGAAGGATGCTGAATTTTATTAATTTTTTTCCTGTAGTTACTTAGACAATAGAGTTTT
This sequence comes from Alouatta palliata, assembly GCA_004027835.1. Lineage (NCBI taxonomy): Eukaryota > Metazoa > Chordata > Mammalia > Primates > Atelidae > Alouatta > Alouatta palliata. Next base: position 28,408 of record PVKV010022322.1, read on the forward strand.
TGTTTTTAATTCTGTTTATGTGGCAAATCACTTTTGCTCATCTGTGAATTTTGAACCTTCCTTGCATCCCTAGAATAAAATCCCTTTGATCAAGGTACTTGTCCCACCCTACCGCTTTAGATTTGTCAGGGATATTGGCTTGTAGTTTTGTTGTTGTTGTTATTGTTTTCTTGCATGAGTTTGGTATTAGGGTGATACTAACTTCAGACGATGAGTTAGGGAGGATTTCCGCCTCTTGGAATTTTTGAACAGTTTCAGGAGGATTGGCTTCTGTTTTTATTGAAAGATTTTTATGACTCATTCAACCTTACTATTTGATATTGGTTGATTTGGGATTTCTGTTTCTTCCTGGTTCAATTTTGGGAGGTTGTATGTTTCTATAAGTTTAACCATTTTTTCTATAGGATTTCTGGTTTGTGTGTGTAGAGACGCTCAAAGCATTCTCTGATGATTCTTTGTATTTCTGTGGTATCAGCTATGATGTCTCCTTTTTAATTTCTGTTTATACATATTTGAATCTTCTCTCTTTTTTGCCTGGATAATCTATCTAGTAATTTATCAGATTTTCTTATCTTTTCAAAGAACCAAGTTTTTGATTTGTTAATCCTTCATTTGCCTCAATTTCATTTAGTTCTGCTCTGATATTTGTTATTTCTTTTCTTTGCATATTCTTGTTTCTCTAGTTCTTTGAGGTACAATGTTATGTTGTTAATTTGTGATTTTTTTATCGTTTTTATGTGGGCATTTAACATTCTAAAATTCCCTCTTAGCTCTGTACTTGCTGTATTCTGGAGGTTTTGGTATGTTGTGCTTTCGTTTTCATTCATGTCAAAAGATTTTCAAGTTTGTACCTTAATTTTTTCATTGACTCTAAGATTGTTCAGGAGCAGGTTGTTTAACATCAGTGGATTTTTATGGTTTTGAGAGCTATGCATGGTATTGATTTCTGGTTTTCTTCCACAGTGCTCTAAGAAGATACCTGACAAAATCTTGATTTTTAAATATTTATGGAGACTTGTTTTACGACCTAACATATGGTCTATTTTGGAGGATGATTTACGCACAGATAAAAACATTTGTTTTAGAGAGAGACAGGATCTTGATTTGTCACTCAGGCTAGATTTTAGTGCACAATCCTAGCCTATAACATCAGATACCAAGGACCTAGTGATCTTTCTAACTCAGCCTCCAAAGTAGTTAAGACGATGGAAATGCATCATCACACCTGGCTAATCTTGTTAAAAAGTTATAAAAATGTGGTCTCATCTTGTTATTTAGGTTGATCTCAAACATAGACACTCAAGTAACTCATCCACCATGGAAGCATGTATATTGTGCAATTGTAGGGTAGAATGTTTTGTATCTGTTAGCTCCATTTGGTCCAGAGTACAGTTTTTTTATCTCATTCTTTTTTTTTTTTTTTTTTTGTACTCTGAGTTCTGGGGTACATGTGCAGAATGTGCAGATTTGTTACATAGGTACACATGTGCCATGGTGGTTTGCTGCATCTATCCCCCCATCATCTACATTAGGTATATCTCCTAATGTTATCCCTCCCCAATCCCCTCATTCCTGCTAACCCTCCTCTAACTGCCTCCCTAGCCCCTGACAGGCCCCAGTGTGTGATGTTCCCCTCCCTGTGTCCATGTGTTCTCATTGTTCAACACCCACTTATGAGTGAGAACATGTGGTGTTTGGTTTTCTGTTCTGGTGTCAGTTAGCTGAGAATGATAGTTTCCAAGTTCATCCATGTGCCTGCAAAGGACATGAACTCACCCTTTTTATGGCTGCATAGTATTCCATGGTGTATATGTGCCACAGTTTCTTTATCCAGTCTATCATTGATGGGCATTTGGGTTGGTTCCAAGTCTTTACTGTTGTAAACAGTGTCGCAATAATTTAAGTCCAGTTTCTGTGTTGATTTTATGCCTAGATTGTCTGCCTATTTTGTCTGTAGGGTGTTGAAGTCCCTCACTATTATTGTATTACCGTCTATCTCTTTTCTTAGGTATAGTAGTATTTGTTTTTATGCATCTGGGTGCTCCAGTGTTGGGGGAATATATACTTAGGACTGTTGAATCCTCTTATTGAATTGAATCCTTTTATCTCCACATAATGGCTCCTTTCTTTTTTTTTTTAATTGTGATTGATTTAAAGTCTGTTTTATCTGATGTAAGTATAGCTACACCTGCTCCCTTTTGGTTTCTGTTATCATGAAATAATATGTTTTTCTACCTCTTTCCTTTCAGTTTATGAATGTCTTTATGAGTTGGTGGATTTCTTCATAAGAAGTACATGGTCAAATCCTGTGTTATTATTATTTTTAATCCATTCTGCCAATCTACATATTTTAAGTGAAGCATTTAGTTCATTTACCTTCAGAATTAATATTTACATGTGAGGATTTTTTCCTATAGCAATGTTAAATTTTAGTTACTTTATAGTCTAATTGTGTAATTGTTTTATGAAATCTGTGTACTGCAGACTTTTGCGTGTTTTAATTATGGTATCAGCCTTTCATTTCCTTACTTCAAACTCCTATGAGTATTCCTTGTAGGCCAATCTAGTAGTGACAAATTTCTGTGGCATGTGTTTGTCTGAGAAATACATTATTTCTTTTTCAATTATGAAGCTTCATTTAGCAGAATATAAAATTCTTGTCTGACAATTTTTTTCTTTAAGAAGAGTAAAAATAGAATCCCAATATAGTCTCACTTGTAAGGTTTATGCTTCAAAGTCCATTGTTAGTCTGATAGGATTTCCTTTATAGATTATTAGACATTTATCTCTTGCTAATTTTAGAATTTTTTCCTTCACATTGACATTACATAGTCTCATGACTATATGCCTTGGTGAAATTCTTCTTGTGACATATCTTCCAGTAGTACTCTGATCTTTTTGTATCTGGATGACTAAATCTCTAGCAGGGAAGTTTTTCTTGATTATTTTCTCAAATAGGTGATCAAAATATTTTACTTTTTTTATCCCTTAGAAATAACTGTAACTCAGGGACTTGATTGCTTTACATAATCCCATATCTCTTAAAGGTTTGCTCATTTTCAATTTTTTTCTTTATTTTTGTCTGACTGGGTTAATTTGAAAAACCACCAGGGCCTGTTGTGGAGTGGGAGAGCTAGGGGAGGGATAGCAGGGGTGGGGGGGTTGGGCAGGGCTAACATTAGGAGAAATATCTAATATTGGGGGATGGATGACTGAGGGATGGATGCAGCAAACCACCACGGCATGCGTATACCTGTATAACAATCCTGCATGATCTGCACATGTAACCTGGAACTTAAAGTATAATAATTAAAAAAAAAAAAGAAAAAGAAAAGCCTGTCTTCAAGATAGGAGATGTTTTTCTTCTTATTATTTGAGTTTATTGTTAAAATTTTTCATGCATTTGGTAATTTATAAATGAATTATTATTTCCAGAAGTTTTGTTTGTCTGGTTCTAAAAGAAGTCTGTCTTTTTAATAATTTTTTTGTTCATGTTCTGAATTGTTTTCTGATTTTTTTGTGCTGTTTCTCAACTTTCTCTTTGATCTCATTGAGCTTCCATATTGTCCATATTTTGTGTCCTTTGTTCAGAATTTTCATTTTGGTTAGAATTCATTGCTAAAGTACCAGAATAATCCTTTGGTGGTGTCATCACCCCTGCTTTTTATATTGCCAGAATTGTTACACTGGTTTCTTCTCATCTGGAGTATTTTTAAAAAAGTGGTAACATTATAATGTAAGAGTATTTAATATCATTGTAACAGTAGTAAGAGGGAGGATGTCTGAGGCACCTATCTTCATGGGTGGGATTGGCTGTCCCTTCTTATTTTTTAATTTACTTTTATTTGGATGAGACTCCACATCCCCAGTGAAGAAGTGACAGTATTGTACATTGAATAGGGTCATTCAGCTTTGCTTCTGGCTGCTTTCAGGGGGTCAAAGCTCTGTATGAATTCCCTGGTTATAGTTACATTTAGTGTAGTGGTTTTCTCAAATGCCAATTGTAGTAGTAAGGTATCATGCGAGTGAGTAGGGTTGGGTCCTTGTAAGTAGTTGGAGTGTTGTGAGAGATGGTGGTAGCTGAAATTGTGCAAAGCTTGTCTCATTCCTGAGTGCTGTGCAATCATGTGAACAGATATTTTAATGGGCTACATAGGGTGAACACCTGACCAGTAGGTGGTTCTTGAAGGAAACAGCCAGTTGCAGTAGTGACTATGAGATTTATGTTTGACCTTTGTTAACCAGAAGTACTCATATGTGCCAGGAGATGGGCAGAGCCATGGAACTTCTGGTGTTTCCTCTCTCGTGTTCTGCCAACAAGGTGAATGAAAGAGAAAAGCTGGGTGAGGGCTTGGTCAAAAAAAAAGTTTTAAGTTTTCTAATGGCAGGCAAAGTGAAACACCTGATGGAGGTCAGAAGGTGGTTCCCTGGCTGCTGAAGCACTGTGCAGGGAGGAGCACCTCTGTTGCTCAAAAAAGCCCTCATGGGAAGAAAGGGGCAGCCCAGACTCCACAGCCAAATACCTGGTGGTGACAGTCACTCAGCTCTCACACCCTTGACATGGCAGCCTGCCACTGACAGCAAGCCAAAACAGCCAGCTGAGTCCCAAGAAGTCAATGCACAGATTGTGAATTTGCCGCAGACTCCCTTCCTGGGAAATAAATTCCAGCTTTCAGCCATACTCCTATTGGTCCAGGCTATAAAGCAGGTGTTACTCAATTTCTATCCCTGTAACAAAAGCCCACTCTCTGCTTACTTCTCAGATCTGGCCATGGCGATTCATCCCCCATCAAGGTTAGATTGCTAATCTCAACTGGGAACCTCTCTGTCTGTAACTACTGAGTTAGCCAAAAGATTTTTGCAAGGTTCTCTAGGAATTAAGATAAAATATGGCTTTGTTGTATTGGCACCAGGCTCTTGAGTCTTAAAACACCCCGATGTCTTTCTTTTTCATAAACTCCCTTCTGCTCACCAAGTCAGATCCAGGGCTTAGTAGAATCAAGGAGTTTCCTCATGGCCTGAATTGCCTGGCTCCCCACTGGAAATGTCTACTATGAGATCAGTCTATCCCCCATTTAATGCTCTGAAACCTTGCAGTCTTTCACCAAACCAGCGGGTCGGACTGCTTGCTGCCCACTGGTCCTTTCAAAGTATTCCAAAATTCTTTCACTTTTCCTGTTGAGCTCTAACTTCTCTGCTTGGATAAAAGTTTACAGTATGGATCTCTACACACTATTTTGCTTGTTCCAATTGGATGAGGCATGCTAACAAAGTCTCCATTATACAATCTTAAAAACTATAAAACTAAAAAAAATATAATTTAAATAATGGAATCAGAGAAACAGTACTATATGTAAATTGAAAACCATAGTAGTTTTTAAATCATCTAAAAATAATTTTTTAAAATTCAATTGTACACAAAAGTTTGTAAATAAGATGATTGCTATGCAACCTAGAAGATATAAATTAAATGTAAACATAACATATTTTCCCAAGAGAGATCATAGAAGAAAATAAAAATTTAAATATAAATTTATAAACGAATAGGTCACACATTATTGAATAAAATACATTGTAGTTCTATTGACATTAAGATATACTTTGGTAGAATTACTAAACTTTCAGTTTTGGTGAAGTCACTTTGGTGAAGTGAGGTAGAAATGGATGAGAAAAATTATGTGTGCTAATTATCTCACATTAAGTAAGGACTTAACAAATGACTTTAAATGTGTTATTTTAAAATAAACAGAGCCTCTAGAAATAATGCAAAGAAATGAACTCTCTTTTTTTAAATAGAAGTTTTTATTTAATATTTATGTTTTTATTATCAATGAAACAGTCAATGTAAATAACTGCTTTAAGTTGATTTTGTTAGCAACAAAAATAAAAGTTGTAAAAATAGAATATACTTTAAAACATAAGATATTTATTTTTTAAATTGAAGGTGTCTTAGGAATACTATAGTTTGAATGTATTCCTTCTAAAATTCATATTGGAATTTAAATGCCATTATAAAAATATTAAATAGGGCCCTTAAGAGGTTAAGCTATAAGGGTCATCAGGGACAGGAGGGGAAATAGATGCCATCATAAAAGGGTGAATTTGCCTATTTCTGTTCTTTGTAAATTTCCAAGTTTCTCTTCTGGCAGCAAGAAACAGTCTAAGGAAGAAAACTGGTATCAAGTAATAGAACTGGAGCAGTTGGAAGAGCAGGCTGGAAATATCCCAAGTTACCATAAACAGAGCAATAAGGGAGATTCTGATGAAAGCTCAAAATAATTGTAAGAATAGTTTAAAACCTTTTAGAAATTATGATTACTTAAGTGACTCTGATCAGAATGTTTTTAGAAATATAAATGGTAACAGTAATTCCAAATGAAGTCTCTGACAAAAATGAGAAATAACATATCAGAAACTGGAATAAAGGCCATCTTCATCATAATGCGGCAAATAAATTGGCTAAATTGTGTCCATGCCTAGGCACTTTACGTATAGCAGAATTTAAGAGCAATTAACTAGACATTTGGTGGAAGAACTATCTTAATAGCAAATCATTCAGGGTGTTACATGTCTTCTTTTAACTATAAATAGTAAAATATGAGAAGTAAGTAATTTTAAGATGGAATTTATAATTAAAAAGAAAGATAATTTATATATTTGAAGGATTCTCAGCCTGCCTGTATGGCAGAGAATGGATGAGCACATTCAGGAGAGGAAATCAAAGGTGTGGTAAGTGACCATCTAATGAGGAGATTAATATGTATAAAATGAAGCCACAGGCCATCTATCAGAACAGGAGGACAATGACCCATAAAGGCACTTCAGAGATTACTGGAGCAGCCTCTCTCATCACAGACTCATAGGGCCAAGATATGGAGAAAGAAAATATGTCAAAAGAGAGGCCTGGGGCACACTTTGGACTATGGGGCTCACTGCCTAGGGCTTCCCCAAGTCTCTGCCCCCTGCATTCTGGCACAGCATTTCTCAGTTGCCCTAAGTGTGGCTCAAGAAAGCCCATGTGGCACATATACACCATGGAATATTATGCAGCCATCAAAAACGATGAGTTTGCATCCTTTGTAGGGACATGGATGAACCTGGAAGCCATCATTCTCAGCAAACTGACACAGGAACAGAAAACCAAACACCGCATATTCTCACTCATAGACGGGTGTTGAACAATGAGAACACATGGACACAGGGAGGGGAGCAT
>PVKV010022323.1:0-35611 GCA_004027835.1 Alouatta palliata
GGGGAGTTGGGGAGGAATGCCAGACATAGGTGATGCGGAGGAAGGCAGCAAATCACACTGCCATGTGTGTACCTATGCAACAATCTTGCATGTTCTTCACATGTACCCCCAAACCTAAAATGCAATAAAAAAAAAAAAAAATTTTTTTGAAGGAAACCAGGAAAAAGAACCAGCTTTCAAAATGGAAATTACTTCAGGTGATACTAATTTTACAGAACACATATGAAACATGTCAATAATTATTTCTAGGATATTCAAAGAAATATATAAAAATGTATCTTACAATAGTGTAAGAGGTTATGAAACAGATCAGAAATTTCAATCAAGTAGGAATTACGAATCATCAAGCATAAATCTTAGAAGATAAATACATAGTATTTAAAATGAGAGTAAAACCTAAATTAGACAAAGAAAAAGTTTATTGAAAAATACCAAAAAATTTAGCAACAGAGAAACAAAAATATATAAATATAAAAACTAAGTCCAGTGGATTATTTTTAATGCAAATTCCCAGGAACAAGGAATGGAGAAGAAACATGTTTAAGAGTAATTGCTCAGACTATTCCAGAAATCATGATATAAATCCTGACCTTCGGAGTACACACTAAGTACAAAGCTAAACACAAATCTAAACATAACCATACGTCCGCATGTATCTTTCCATATTGCAACAAAATGAAGTTGTAGGATATCAAAAATCAAGAATTAACCATGAAGACCATCAGAGAGAAAAATCACATTCCCTACACAGATAAGAACTAGAGAAAAAGCTGACTTTCTATTAGCTATAAGAGATATGGGATTAGCTATATTGACTGTCATTTCCTCTCTTCACTCTGAAGATATTATTCTATTTCTGATAGAATAGAAATAAGATAAAATATAAATATTCTATCTGAAGATTGAATAATACCTTCAGAGTGACGAGGGGAAATGACAGCCAACATAGCAAATTAGTCAACAATGAGGATCAAATGCTAATATTCAAACACACAGAAACACTAAAAGGACTAACCCATTCACAGATCTGTACTAAAAAAATCTACTGAGGTATCTACCAGAGGAAAGATGTGAAGAAATGATAAGCACTAAAAGTGATTTAAAATATTGATATATATCTCGAGGCAAACACAGAAATAATTATGTTACTATTAAAAGTATAACATTGAAACTTAGGTTTTTTGAGATAGGGTCTCATTCTGTTGCCCAGGCTGGAGTCCAGTGGTGTGGACATGGCTTACTGCAGTCTCAGCCTCCTGAAATCAAGTGATCCTCCTGCCTCAGCCTCCCAAGTAGCTAGGGCTACACATGACCACCACCATCCCTGGCTAATATATTTTTTGTAGAGATGAGGTCTCACTGTGTTGCCCTGACCGATCTCAAAATCTTGGGCTCAAGAGATCCTCCCGTCTCGACCTATCAAAGTGCTGGGACTACAGGCATGAGCCACCACACTTGGCCAAGATTAAAACTCTTAACAAGATTAGGAAGGTTGTTTGATAGACAAACACTGAATAAACATTGATTCACTAGGAATACTTACAATTAAAAATTTTTATTTTTAATAGTTTTCTTAATATTGAAAGATATTATTCCTAACTCCCATTTGAATGCCCATATTATGATGTTAATATAGTGCATGAATATATTTTTAATGGTGTATTTAGGATAATCCCATGATTATTCAGAAGAAGAAATGATCAACAATATTTTTAATGTATTCTTTTTTAAGTTTTTTTTGTGTCCACATAATATTGACTTTGTAAAAAGGATTTGGAAAATTTACTTGCCTGTGTATGTTATGGGAACTAAACACTGAGCACACATAGACACAAAGGTAAGAACAACAGACCCCAGAAATTACTAGAGGCGGGAGGATGGCAGGAGAATGAGCGTTGAAAAACTGTCGGGTACTATGATTACTACCTTGGTGATGGGATCATTCATACACCAAAACCCAGTGACACGCAATTTAGTCACGTAACAAATCTGCTCATGCAGCCCCTGAATCTAAAATTTAAAAATAAAAAAGTTCTCAATTAAAAAAAAAAAAACAATTAAAGATTACCTTAAGGATTCATTTACTTCTGTTATTTTTATGAAAGCAGTTACATAGTCCTTTGACAGACTGATTTTGTTTATAATAATTGGTTCAGGTATTTTTCACTGTATGGGTGGTTATTTTATAAACAGACTATCCCTCTCTTCTGGTGCCTGTTTTGGTAGGTATATTTTCTTCAAATAGTGTCCTGGACAGTGAAGAAGAAATACATGTGGAGCCTGGGACCCTAAGAACATCACACAGACACAGCACAGTGTTTACATCCTCATATTTTCGCTAACATGTAGCTGCTAAACTCAATCCTCACCTAAAATCATGGGTGAGAAATTGGTGTCTGTCAATGTACAGATGGATTAACAAATGAAATATGGACAAATTAAATACACCATAGATAAGTGAAATATGTAGAGATAAAATATAGCTAAGATTTTTACTTTGGCTACATGGAGAATTTTTACTTCCAGATAGGATTCCTGTATAAATGTGTGCTTGTTTAATGTAACAATTGAAGTTGAAACACATTAACCAAATTCACTAGTATATTTTCAGATTTGCCTTCATTAGCTATGACCTAATCTGGCCTTTGATGATAGTTATCTTAAGTATGTCATCTTCTCAATAGCGAACACACTTCCCTCAGGTGTGTGTGTATGATGAAAACAGTAACAGCTATTCTATGTGATCTGAGTAGCTTTCCTGCTCAGTTGTCTGGTCTTTGACGTTTCACACATTTTTGTCCTACAGTCATGTCATCAATGTCACTTGATTGTATCAGAGTTCTATAGTTAATTATACATTTCTTTAATGTATTTATTCAATAAGTAATTGTTTCTAGGCACTGTTTTAGACATCAAAGACACAGGTAGAACAAGAAGCTGACTGGAGAAAATAATTCAATTTTGCTCCAACACCTGTGCAAAGTTTGCTTAAGAATCGGATCTCTGTCACATTATTTCTCAGGGATTTTACTTTACCCAGTACTTCTTTCAAAAAGCCAGGATCTTATATAACTACTTAAATGTGGGTTTAGGTGCCTGTATTGTCCTTCAGCTATTGCTTTAATCGCTATGAGGTAAGCACAAGAAATTACGATATAATTAAGGAACTCAATCAATTGTTAAGGGTTTTATATGGGCAATAGAATCACCTTGAGTTCTGGGTGATGCTAGACAATGTCCACAGCTACAGTCCTGTGAAAAGACATTTGTTCCCCTCAATGAATAGGATGATGCAAAAAATAGAATAAATTAGGATTTTAGCTGCATTGAGAATTCTGGCTTCCAAATGCAATTACCATTATGGCGATCACTATCTTGTTTTTCCCAGTGTTAATTAAAGTTCTTGTTAGATAATTCTGAGTTAAGAATGACTGCTCCATGGTTTAATTCTTTCCAGTGGTTCTAGAAAAAATAAGCCAACACTGACCATACTATTCAAGACTAATTAAATACGTTTCTTCAAAGTGTATGTTATTCATGCTCTAACTTTTTTATTGTAAAATTGCTTAATATTGTAGTTATTTTCAATTTCCAGCTACAGAAAAAAGTAATTAAAAAATCAAATTAATATGTTATTCATGTCTTTCAGCATCCTGCCTGCATACCATATGGAAACTCACTGTGTAGGGTATGTGCTATCCTAAGATAAGTGATCTGTGCTCAAAGCACATATGAGAAATCCTGAGAGGTCAATTGTGAATTCTCAAAATATAGAAGGAGAAACTAGTTGTTTGGAATTCTAGAGTTGAGACTTCTAATACAGGATTTCCTAAAGCCTCTTGCTCAAGAAGTTTAAAACCCACTGATACTCATCTTACATATGCCTCAAAATTATCAGCCTTATTACATGGGTGTCTTTTTTCCTCCAGCATCACTATAACCAAAGCAGAGAAAGTAGTACTCAATAGTAGGGCACACATTCCCCAATATTTACAGCTTGTAATTAGTTGTTTCATTATACATTTGGCCGAAATGCACTCCCTTGGTAAATGAAAAGAGTATTTTGAAAATTTCTGTTTTATTGATAACATAACAAACTTTGACCAAGCAAAAACAGAAAGTTAGTTGGCTACAGTACCCAGACCATGGAAAGGAGCAAGATGCCTAGGTCTAGAAACCAAGTTTGTCAAGTCTTTCTTGATTTCTCGTCTCTGATCTGCTTTGAGATCTTTATTGCCACAAACCAGCTGTACTCCATGGCTATTACAGTCAGCTCTGGACTCACATTCTATCACCTCCTATTCCAGAAAGAAGAGAAGTTTTTCTAACCTGCCATAAGTTGAAAACATCTTAGGGAAACTCCCTGGTAGTCCTGGCCTCAGTCTTATATTACCACCACAGCGTTAATGGAGACACGTTTGTAAGTGTGGGTGGCCAAATTATGGCCTCTTCAGAGGTGAGGTCTGCTGTCTGCTCATCATCACATCTATCACATGTGTTTCTTCTCTGGTAGACTTTGAGTTTATTATAAGCAGAAACCATGTATTATTCACCTTAACATTCTCATCACCTAACCTGGAGCCCAGAGTTGGTACTTACGTTTATTAAGTAAACATTGCCAAACTGTATTCCAGAAGGACAAGTTCTAAGGTTTACCCAGGGTTCTGCCAAAAATGAATTATATCACTTTAAATTTTTTAGACACTGATGAAACATCTTAAGTTAAAAAAAAAGTTGAAAAGAAAAATATATCATAAAAGGATCATGGCGGTAGAGGGCAGAGGGCAGATAAAATTTTTGGAAGATCTTTGTTCCTGTAAGCCCTTAAGTTATAGAACTCATTATGAAAGAAAACTCTTTCTTAAAGCTTGACATTTTTAACACTTTATGTGGAAAAGAGAAACAAACAAAAAGCCCAGAACAATATCAATTGATTTTCCAGATGCTTCAGTGAATTAAAGTATTCCAAGAAGCTTAGAGTAAACGTAAAGTTTTACTATTGGATGGGATTCCTATTTTGGAAACACTATTTACACAGTCAACCCTGAGATAGGCTAGGAATATCTGTAGCAAATTTTATTATAAACTTGCTCTCAAAACCATCAAGATTGAAATCCAAAGCCACTCATTGGTAAACATGCAGGGACAGCAGACTAACGGCTGACACTATTCCTGCCTAACAAAGACAATCGTGAAATGTATTACAAACCCCTTATTAATTGCTTTCATATTATCACTGCTTCCCACATTAGAAAGAATTAAAAATTAGCACACTTCTATAGCATCTCATACCTTCTAAACTACTGCCAGATTGTATCACATTGTTCCTTTTGTCAAGGAGAAACCTAGTTCTTACTTCTGTCCTATTTGAAATAGTAACTTATGGCCACACACTGACTTAATAGTACAAGGCCGAGGCTCCCAAAGACCTCCAAAATATACATTTCAAGAGCATTTAAAAGGGCATTCTGTAGCTGAAACTGTATATTAGTCTTAAGCAACTAAGGTGTTCTTAGACTGACAGTAAGTCATTGTTTTGACAGCAAATTACATGGTCTTCATTTAAAAGAAAAGAATTATCTAGGACATTGTCACTTAAAATGTGGTGAGTACAGTCATCATGAAAAGAGTGAAAGGTTGCAGGATTTAAGTTACAGGATTTGGATTCCTGTTTATGTTTTTGGTGTTGGCAGTTGAATGACCTTGACCAAGTTGCTCAACTACCCTGTATTCCATTTTTCTTTATATAGAAATAGGGTAATATCTATTTCAAAAGTTCTCATGAAGATTAAATGAGACAACACATGTGAAAAATGCTATGAAATTATAAATTGTTTATAATTATATGACACAATGGCATTTGTTTATCTGACTGAATAATAGACAAAATATTGCATTAGGGCAAAGTCTGTGTCTCTTTCAATGATTCCCATTAAGATAGATCATAATAACTAGTATATATACCTACATATATACATATTAAATACTCAATGAATGCTTATTTCAAATTATCATGTAAAATAGAAGAAGTTATGTTGAGACATGAAAAACTATATTTACCCCATATTTCAAATTTATTCCCTGGTAGCGAAAAAAATCTTGGAGAAGGAAAAGACATGAAAATTTACTTTACAAACATTCTATTACAAAGACTTTTCTAGGTCCTTGCAGAATTATCTCAGATAATCATTTGAATATCTTAACCAAGTAAGAATTATTACAACCACTTTTGTAGACAAACAAGGCTCTAAGAGCTAATGAATTTGCTAATTTTATTCAGCTGGTACATGGTTAAAATCAAGATCATAGTCTCAACAAAGCCCTTATTCTTAGGATTCCACTGCCTTTTCCTAACTATATTGTATTGCCTTGGGTCTATTAGTTATTCATTATGTAAGAAAGGGAACCCGATTTTTACTTGGCCAAAATTAAATACCTGTCCCCTCAACCGTCTGTCACTGTGTCTGCAATCATCACTGTTAGTTGGACATCTTTCGAGCATTGTGTCCCAAATTGTGTTTCATGAAAAAGTGGTCTAATGGAATGTTGCACAGATAGAGTCACATATTAAATCCCTCCACAGAGATTCACAGAGCACTGTAACAAAATCAGGGCTCTTCAAAGTCCTAAGCCAAATAACTCTGTTCAAAATACCCAAGAGGTCATTTGACCATGAAAGCCTTCCCCTCAGCAGAGTATGGATTAACATTCAGGGAAATAGGACAATACATTGAGAAATATTGCCTTAGGGCCATCTAGGATCAGGTGTTCTTTAATAAGATAAAACATGACCATTACACAAGACACAAAACTTGCTTACACTGTGATAGAGTTTTATTGTTCAAGCCTCATTGTATCCTCTTTAGTAGGTAGTAAACCAGAGTGAAATTATAAAACACGTAGTGTTTCTCAACACAGCAGGTGCCTGGAAGAAAGGTTCTGGGCCACTTAGAGCTGCGGTTCCCTGAAGGAGGAGTTGCTAAAGATAAGGGGTGAACAGGTTGTCCCTGAGGACAGATGTACCTTCCCGATTTTGTTCATTACTCCCAGGTAATATTTTTTAGAAATAAGTAACTAAAATAAATAAATAACAAAATAACTTTTAGAAATAAGTAAGTCTGATTCTACTATTATTTAAACTTGGGGTTATTCTTTAAGCATAATAGAATAAATGGCCTGTGGTATTGTGAGATGCTCGTGAACTAATCCCTCATGGAGAAATTGTGCATATAGGCTAAAGCCCTCACTGAAACTGAGTAGGACGTTGGGGCTAGATCATAAACTTTCTTATATCTGGACTAACTTCTCCCAAGAAAGGGTAATGGGGAGTGTGTTTTATTGTCTTGTGAAATGCCTCTTAAGGGAAGGAAATTGATGAGCCAGGGAAGAACCAGAAAAAGGTGACACTGAAGAATAGATCACAAAACTACATTCACTGACTTTGAAATTAGAAATAGTAGAGAGGGAAAACTCTACTCTCGTTGCAATGGTCCATCATAGCACCTAGAGTAGGAACTTCTGCCCCAAGCAATCTACCCTGATAGGAAGGAACTACAATTAGACAATCCTGCCTGAGCCTGAGGAGACAGCACTGTATTAGAAAGCTTAAGTCTCACCATTATATTCCAAATATTCTAAGTTATAATAGAAAACTGATAGTTCCCATATGTGTAAAAGTTCAAAACTAGCACTGAGAATATACATTGCAAGGTGTTTAGCCCATACTTGAAATATAGATGTTATAAAGCATTATTATTTCTTAAAGGAAGTTTGGAGTTCTGAACACTTCAATAGCATAAATACCCGTCCATGCCTTTTGAGAGATGTGAGGAATTGCTAAGATTACACTCCAAAACCTATCAGTAAAAAGTATTTGAAGAGTAATTTTATTTCAGTAAGAGAGAGTTCCTTTTAGCTATTTTTATTTATAAAACATCCTAAGGAATAGCTATTTCAATATTACTATGTACAGAAATCACTTATTAATAACAGCTTGATCTCTTAGTTCTTTATGTACTAAAGAATCTAGATTTTATTTTTATTTTTACAGATTCATGGAGTACATGTCAGTTTTGCTACATTGATACACTGTATAGTGGTGAAATCTGGGCTTTTAGTGTACCCATCACCCAAATAGTGAACACTGTACCTAACAGGTAATGTTTCAACTCTCTTCCACCCTCCCTGCTTTTGGAGTCTATTATTCCCCTCTTTATGGCCACACATACCCACTGTCTAGCTCCTGCTTATGTGAGAACTTACAGTATTTGATTTTCTGTTTTTGAGTATTTCACTTAGGCTAATAGCTTCCAGCTCCATCCAGTGTGACACTGGTTTCACAGAATGAGTTAGGAAGGAATATCTCTTCATCCATTTTTGGAATAGTTTCAGTAAGTTAGTACCAGCTCTTCTTTGTATGTCTGGTAAAATTTGGCTATGAATCTGGTCCTGGGCTTTTATTTTTTTAAGAGATTTTTTATTACTGATTTAATTTCATTGCTCATTATTGGTCTGTTCAGGAAAATCTAGATTTTATATTTCAAACACCTCACAATTTCTTCTACTAACAGCATTTTAGTAACTCAGTGATACCTTATTCTATGATCCATATTCCTAAATTATCTTTAAACTTTAAGCTTTAAAGTGATAAAATAATTAGGATACATGGTTTATATCTCAGATAGTAACATCTCTGAAGTACACTCTGTAATATAAACTGTACTAGGAGATCTGAGAATAGAAAGAACCCTAATCAGATTATCATTTATCGTCCTGCCATAGCTCCACTGAGCAATCATAAAACGTGTGGAATGGCAGGATTCTTAATTGTCCTATGTGACAAGGCTAATGTTTTTTAATTCATTCCTTATCCAGAATTTTCCCCAAAGTCTTGCCCAAGTTCCAAAGAATGTAACTTAAGTCTTAAATTTCCCTTTATTGTTGGTTGCATAATTCTGTGAGAGGCAATGACCAGAAAGTCCTTCCATCCTGAAAACTAGGAAACACCAACCTTTAACTTAAAGCCTTTAAGTTTGAAAAAATGACTATATGTGCAAAATATTCTAAGTCCCATAGAATGCCAGCTGGATGCAAATCTAAGTCATGCTTCCTTTAAAAACAAAACTTTAAACTTCAAACTAAACTTTTTCTTACCTAAAAATTTCCACAGTAACAAATTGAGGGCCCTGAAAACATTTCTCCCAGCGAAACTGATTCCACTCTCTCCCCAGACCTCCTTAACAGAAACCAGGAACAGGAGCAATAATCAAGCCCTTTGCAACTGCATCATTAGCAGCTCATGCCATTATCCAGCAAGTACAGTGTTATTCAAATCTTCCATCTTACACTGTGAAGGGTCTTGGGTTTTAATTTGCACCTGTGCAAATTTCATTAAGCAATAAGCCTGAAATGTGGCAATACCAAGGTTCAGATTACACAAGTAGATGAGACTTACTTTGTATAATGCAGTGTGTACTCAGTAGCCACTCTCTGCTAACTCTGCCCCCATGTGACCAATGTGCTGTAGAGCATATGGTCAAAGAGAAAAATACAAGGGAAACAGACTGGTTACGGAATTACAACTAATGGTCACAGGTTTTTTGTTCTCCACTGAAAGAGAAGTAGCTGTAGTTTAGTGAACTGGTTATTGCGTATAACTTCAAAAACTGAGTTCAGATTCCTAGTCTGCGACTTAGTGGTGTGTGACTTCAAGATAATCACTCAAATTCCCTGAGACTATTTCTTCATCTATCAAAATTGGGCATAATGGCAAAAGAAGAGACACAGAGATCAATGGATCAGAAGAGAGAGCCCAGAAATAGAACCATACAATATAGTAAGACAGTCAACTGATCTTTGACAAAGGAGCAAAGGCAATTCAATGAAGAAAGGATAGTCTGTCTCTTCAACAGATGGTACTGGAACAATTGGGCATCCAAACACAGAAAAAAATAAACCTAGACTCAGAACTTACGCCATATGCAAAAATTAACTCAAAATGGGTCATATGTCTACATGCAAAATGCAAAGCTAGAAAACTTCTAGAAGAAAACACAGGAAAAAATTTAAATGACTCTGGGGTTGGCAATTATTTTTTAGATAAAATACCAGAAGCACTATCCATTTTTTAAAAAATTGTTAAGTGTGTTAAGTGTGACTTTACTAAAATTAAAGACTTCTGCTCTATGAAAGACACTGTTAAGAGAAGACGACAAGCCACAGACTGGGAGAAAATATTTGTAAGAATATATCTGATTTAAAAAACACTTGTATCCAAAATATAAAATTGGACTTAATGAAAATTGTACAATTATACACAAAACCGCTCCTCATTTCTGTAAAGGAAGTTTGTGAAGAGAGAGTGGAATAAGTTTTGCTGGGAGAAAAGTTTGCAGGTTTAGTTTGAAGTTTAAAGTTTTTTAAAATAAAGCATAATACTCATTCAGATTTTATCAGTCTGGCATTCTGCAGGACTTAGAATATTTTGCACATATAGACATCATTTTTTCAAACTTAAGATATAGGCTTTAAATTGTCTTGGGTTAATATAAACTAAATGAGAAATCAATTTTAAAAGTTTCTGAAAAATAAAAAAAAAAAAAAGAGAGAGAAGTAAGCTAATGCACTCAAACTTCACTCCTAGAACACTTGGTTCTAGTTTGACTAAATTTACCAATAAAATAAGCTTGATGGACTTGTAAAAAAAAAAAAGTTTCTGACATACAAATAAAATTCAGCAAGTTTCCTTTTTTTGGTAAGTTTATTTTTTTATTTTAATAGGTTTTGGGGAAGAAGATGGTGTTTGTTTACATGGATAAGTTATTTGGTGGTGATTTTTGAATTTTTGGTGCACCCATCACCTGAGCAGTATACACTGGACCCAATGTGTATAGTCTTTTAGTCCTCACCATGCCCCAACCTTCCCCCAAGTGCCCAAAAATCAATGTATCATTCTGATGCCTTTGCATCCTCATAGCTTAGCTCCCACGTATGAGTGAGAACATACAATGTTTGGTTTTCCATTCCTCAGTTATTTCACCTAGAATAATGGTTGCCAATTCCATCCAGGTTTCTGTGAATGCCATTATTTTGTTACTTTTTATGGCTGAGTAGTATTGCTTAATTTGAGGGCAAATATAATAAGTTCTAATGCAGACAACAACCGCATATACATCTAATTATAGACATTTGATTTTCTACATGCCACAGTCACTGGCTCACAAGATACACTTTCTGGTGATGACAGTGGATATTTTCTTATTGCCTCACTCATCTAGCAGTTATTTCTTAAGAAGGAAACAGCCCAAAAGAATTCCCAGTTTGCAACATGTCCAATTCTGTGTTTTGTAAGAATAAATTAATAACGATTCATCCTTTCTGGAAAAGACAGAATATGACAATCATAAATGCTTATGAAAAGGATATTTAAGACTATGCAAACACAAAGTAATACTTGGATCTATACTCACTGAAAATTGTTCCAAAATTTGTTATTCATAAAACCCAAATTCTTTGGAGAAATTTAAGATGATGGATAAGAAATTCAACTTATAAAATCACTCAGCAATATCTGGTTACTATTTTTATGAGAGAATGATTAAATTATACAATATTTAAATTATATGTTATTTTCATATGTTTTTATTATATTTTAATCTCAAAGTAGTAAGTTACGGGGTGGTTTTACTAATGTCTTTTTTTTTTTTTTTTTTTTTTTAGCAAGATGGGCTTCAAAATGTTCTGCTATATTGACTCTTGTCAACACAGGCTGATTAACCTGCACAAAGGAGCAAAATCTAGTGTGATCCATTTCTTCTCTGAACACCTGTCATTGATTCACTAAGAACCAGGCAGACTGGACCTTTACTAGTTAATATGCCTAAGCTTTCTCTCCCCTGATGAAACACAAATTTCAACAACTGGAAAGACTTTGTCTTACAGTTTGTCCAAATTCTCAGAGGAGGGTCCAGGAGACAGACCCAAAAAGAGTTACAAAAGAAGTAAAAACCATGGACTCTAATAGGAAAACTAAAATAGGAATCTAAAGCAATGTAAAAAGCTGATAGGTATCCTTCTCTTTGGTAACAGAATGATTGTTGCATCTTAAAAGCTAACAATCCACATAAATCTGACTATTTTTATTTATATTTTATAGACAGGATCTGGCTATGTTGTCCAGGGTGTAGCGCAGTGGATATTCACAGGTGCAATCCCACTACCAAGTTTTGACCTGTTTCATGTTCAACCTGGACCAGTTCACCCCTCCTAAGGCAATCTGGTGGTCCTTCACTCCCTGGAGGTCACCATGTTGGTACCAAACTTAGTGTGGACACCCAATCAGCATAGACCACTACAGCCCAGAACTCCTGGTCTCAAGCAATCTTCCTACCTCACCTCCCAAATATTATGAAGAGTGAGATTCTTGTTCTACTTTACAGCTGTCATTGGACAGAATATATATTGTGTCTACTCTGGCTCCATATATTTAAGTAGACAGCAAGCTAAAGAAACTTTCTGGAGGGAGCTAGAGTTAAGTCTTAAAGCAAGAAAGACTGAGGAGGAGGGCAGGTGATAGTGCTAGATGAGCCATGAAACAAGAATTAACTTTAGCAACAGCACAAAGTACATTACAAAAAAAAAACCCAGTGCTAAAATGTGGAGCCCTTTTGGCACACACAGAGGAAAGAAGATGGAAAGAAAGGAGGAACTGAGTTAGTGAAGGACACCAGTGAATTTCATGGCAGTATGCCGCATCTCTAGCAACTTACTTAAACTTTCCTCATTTTAAATGTCATTGTGTAAAAGTAATCTCCAATGCCCATCTGCCCATGTGTTTGTTCAGTCAAGGACCTTTCCTAACAAAAGCCTTTAGGATTAGGTGACTCTTGCATTGGTAGCTGTGAGAAGGAACCTGTACTAACTACCAGCTGAAACTGGGGAAAGGAGGGCTTGAACGTGGCCTCCTGTGGTATGGTCTAATGTCAAAAGGGGTTCAGACTTATACTAAGGACACATGTCTTGTAATCCTTTCCCCAAAATCATCCCCACAGATTGAAAGTCACAGTTTTATACTGCAGGAAAAAGCAAGTCAGGTCTGAAAGCAGGACAAAAATAAATCTCTCTCTTCAAAACTCTGATTAGCATTCTGGATCTGGATCTTGGGTGAGTTGATGCTTTTCTTCCACTAATAATTCCTCCCAGTCACGATACTGTCCAGTGGAGATAAAGTTTGAGCAGTTCCATCTTTCCTACCAGATGATTGTGGGAAGTGCATATGCTTTAAATATAAGCAGCCTATTATCCAGCTCAAGGAGTAAAGTGTTCTTTTTAATTTGGCCATCATCACCCCACAAGAAGCGCGTCCTCCATATGCTAAAGTGCGGTAACCTGTGGGCTGCAGCTTGCTTTTGCACTGCAGATTTTTCAGTGTAATTGCATGTAACATTTTATTTATAGTAATGAAAACGTACTTAAAATCCAATTACATAGCTGGAAATTGCATATCTCTAAACAGATGCAGAATAATTAAAAAGAAATCCTGTGTGTATCTATAGAAAGTCTTCAGAATTAACAAAATGACTTATTTCAATATCCTCTGAGCAGCTCCTCTGGTTGAATTGCTAGCCTATATTAGGTACATTAGCCTAATACACATTTCATATGCCTTAATAGGAAATTAAAATGTAGTTTCCTTGCATTTGTTTTTCTTTTTAGTTTATGGCCCAGATAATTCATTTAGGAGTGATATGTTTCCATGAATTTCCTTTGCCCAGAGACAGTTGGAGTGAGTAGTTCCTTACTGAGACCATCCTTTGAGATGTTTAGTGGTGGGCAGAGGATAAAAGGATTGTGTTTTCGATGTGGATAAGGCAAGTGTGGCTTTATGAGATGATATTCACTGACTGCACCAAGTTTCCTATGCTTCATACCTTAAAAACTCATAATTGGAAATTCTCCCACCCTGGGAAATCCCTGGTCAATATCCACTCATTCTAAGAGCAGACGAATACCATGAATAATGGAAATCCATCCAGAGTGCTATTAATACTTTTACTTGTTCTTGTATGTGCCACCCAAAGCAAAAAATAAACACACAAACAAACTGTTTAGCAATACAAAAAGTTGATAGGTATATTTCTTTTTCCTAATGGAATGACTGCTGCAGCCTAAAAGCTAAGCTAACAATCCACATAAATTTAATGATTTTTTTAAAAGAGACTGTTTTACATATAGGAAGATTCTTGTTCTACTTTGCAGTTAAAAACATTATTCTCAGTTGACCAGGCGCAGTGGCTCATGTGTGTAATCCCAGCCGAGGCGGGCAGATCACGAGTTCAGGAGTTTGAGACCAGCCCGGCCAATATGGTGAAACCCCATCTATACTAAAAATACAAAAATTAGCTGGGTGTGGTGGCGGGCACCTGTAATCCCAGCTACTCGGTAGGCCGAGGTAGAATAACTGCTTGAACCTTTGAGGCGGAGGTTGCAGTGAGCCAAGATGGCATCACTGCACTGCAGCATGGGTGACAGGGGAAGACTGTCTCGGGGGAAAGAAAATTACTCTCAGTTAAAACTCCTGAGCTTCAGGACAAATAATCTCTTTGAAAGTTCATATTAATAACTCCAATACTGCATTAATGCAATTACCAGTCTTTAACGTATGTGGCATAATTGAAAACATTTTCAGTAACAAAAATATATGCATTATTTAAACCCAGCATGAAGAAGTTGAACTTGCTGTGGAAACCAGGAATTTATTCATTATACTTAATTTTCTCTTCATAATGGAAATAATAATTCTTGCATTTTTAAAAACTCCCAACAGTTTCTACATTGTCTGGAAGCTGTGTTTTCTAGATTTACCTGTCTCTTTATTTTTTTCACATTCTGATATTCCTCAGCAGTCTCAACAGAAACTCAGAAATGATGTTCCCAACAGATATGAAATGACTCCAGACCACTTCGTCCCCACCTCTGCCACATCCCTTTGGTCATTTTCCTTGTGGTTTGGTGCCCTCTTGCTCTGTCCTCTGCCTCCTTCCTTATCAAAACAGCTCCCAGAAACAGACCTGGTGTGAATCATTTTCATGAGAATGAAGGTCAGTGGCTGCATTACTTTGCTTTTCAGGCAAATGAGTTGCAGGCATGAGGAAATGCAAAAAAAGGAGATGTTTCAAGAGAGTGAAATTTTTACAGTTACAGTGAATCACCTCACAGTTTCACCTTATTCGCCCCAACACAATACTTAGTTTACAAGGGAGAAGGAGGCATGGTCCTCTTAAATTTATAGATTAAATACAGTTATGTGGGGCTTTATGACCTCCATGATTTTGGTTCCTCACAAATATGTTTGACAGAACGCATTTCCCTTTGGGTTTTGTGACAGTAATCCAGCAATTTGTGACTTTTTATTCACCTATTACTAATCCGTGCCTTTTCCGTTACCTTCTTTCTATTCTTCAATTGAGGAACATCCACTCATACTTTTCTATTCTGTTTCTTCCTGATTTTTCTAATTGCATTCTTCTGATGCTTTATTTCGGAAAGATGACTATACCTATTGCTCCTGCTGATTAGCATTATCATTACATAAAAGATTACTTTAAAATGGTGTACTAGCCACGTGATTTATGTCACCTGCTCCCTATTCCAGACGAAGAAGTCCAATCAGAGGGGGTGAGTGACTTAAGTAAGGTCACATGGCAAGTGGCAGGTGGCTGGCAGCATTTTCCCTCACACCCAGGAGCTATTAATCCATTTCTCAGTTGGCTGGACTGGCATGCTCCTGGGCAGAAAATGCATGAGAATGATGGATGGCCATAACAAAACAAAGACCGAGGTTCTCGTGTAAGGGAGCCCTCTTCTGTACTGATGGTTGCCTGGGTCAGGCAGACCTCTTATTCTGAAAAATTTGACACTGAAAATTCCATGTTAGGGGGCAAGATAGCTGACTAGAAGCAGCTGTGATCAGAAGCTCCTGTGGACAAGAATGATAATAGTGTGTCAATGCTGTACCAACAACCTAGGTATCCAGGTTCTCTCATCAGAACTGACTAGGCAGCTGGCATGATCTACAAAGAGGAAGGTAGAGCAGTGTGGTGCAGCAGCCCACCTGAGAGCCACAGGGAGCAGGGGAGCCCCAACACCCCAGCCAAAGGAGGCAGTAAGTGAGCATGCTACCCAGCGGGGGAAACTGTGCATTTTCCATGTAACTGTGCACCCCATGCATCTGAACACCCACTCACGAACCCATGCCACCAGAGCCTAGGTTCTTAACTCCGGAGCCATGCAGATTCTCAACTGCCTTTCAGCTAGAATCTGCTTAAGCCTTCTGAGTCTTCAGGGAGAGGAGGGACCAGCACCACAGCTACAGCTGCCTTCTGTCTGAGCTGTTTGAGCTCCTTGAGAGAAGGGTAGCAGCCAGCACTGGGACTCATAACTGCCTAACATGCTAAGCTACCTCGGTGGGAGAAGGGTGGCATCCATCTCTATAGCTCCAGGCCATGCTTTTCCCCTGCTGGAGCCAAGGAGGCTGGACAGCTTAGTCCCAAGAGGTGTCCCTCAAGCCCAACACACCAGCTGTTGGCAGACTGCAGCCAGAGCACCTCTTCAGGCCTGACCCTGACTCATCCATCCTCATGTGCTGGGGCTTCCCTCCAGGAAATTGAACAACCCCAGCCAGAAGCTCAGGGGCAGAACCCTGATCTCCCTGGGTGTGAGGCCACAGTGGGAGGGGTAACCACAGTCTCTGCAGACAAGCAGACTTAGCCTTTCCTGCTGGTAGTTCTGAGGCATCTGGGCCACACAATGATTGGGTTTTCCCCAAGTGAAGCACATTCCCCCACCAAGGGACAAACTGCTTCATTAAATGGGTCCTATTCTCTGTGCCACCCAAACAGGTTAGACCCTCTAACAGGGGTTGTCAGACACCCTATACAGGAGAGATCCTACTGGCATCAGGTTGGTGACCCTCGAGGTCAGAGATCCCAGAAGAAGGAGCAGGTACCCATCTTTGCTGTTCTCCAGCCTCCTTGAGTGACATCTCTAGGCACAAGAGTAAACTAGATGAACAGAGCCTGAAGTGAACCCCCCACAAACCACAGCAGCCCAACAGAAGAGAGACCTGACCATTGAAAGAAAAACAAACAAACAGAAAGCAAAAACAGCAGCATCAACAACAAAACAAGTGCACACAACAATCCCATCCAAAGGTCAGCAGCCTCAAAGATTGAAACTAGACAAACTCGTGAAGATGAGAAACAATCAACAAAAAAACACTGAAAACTCAAAAGGCCAGGGGGCTCCAAATGATTGCAGCACCTCTCCGGCAAGGGCGCAGAACAGGACAGAGGATGAGATGGATGAATTAACAGAAGCTTCAGAAGATGAGTAATAACAAATTCTGCTGAGCTAAAGGAGCATGTTGTAACCCAGTGCAAAGCAGCTAAGAACCTTGATAAGAAGTTACAGGAGCTGCTAAGTAGAATAACCAGGTTATAGAGGAACATAAATGACCTGACGAAACTGAAGAACACAGCATGAGAACTTCTTGAAGGATACACAAGTACAATAGCCAAAACAAAGAAATGATACCAGTTTGAAGACCACCTTGCTGACATAAGGCATGCAGACAATATTACAGAAAAAGAAATAAAAAGGAGTGAACAAAGCCTCCAAGAAATATGACTACATAAAAAGACTGAACCTACAATTGACTGGAGTACCTGAAGGAAACTGGGAGAATGGAAACAAGCTGGAAAACACACTCAGGATATTATTCAGGAGAACTTCCGAAATCTAGCAAGACAGGCCAGCATGCAAATTCAGGAAACACAGAGAATAGCACTAAGATACTTGACAAGAAGATCAACCCCAAGACACATAATCAAATTCTACAAGGTCAAAAAGAAGGGAAACCCATCAGACTAACAGCAGACGTTTCAGCAAAAACCCTGAAAGCCAGGAGAGATTGGGGGCCAATATTCAATATTCTTAAAGAATTTTCAATCCAGAATTTCATATCCAGCCAAACTAAGCTTCCTAAGTAAAGGAGAAATAAAATCCTCTCCAGACAAGCAAATGCTGAGGGATTCTGTCAGGAGTCTGCCTTGCAGAAGCTCCTGAACGAAGAACTAAGTGTTGAAAGGAAAAACCAGTACCAGCCACTGCAAAACACACCAAAATACAAAGACCAATGACACTGTGAAGAAACTGCATCAACTAGTGTTGCTAATAACCAGATAGCATCATGATGACAGGATCAAATTTGCACATAACAATACTAACCTTAAATGTAAACAGGCTAAATGCCCCAATTAAAAGACATAGACTGGCAATTTGGATAGAGTCAAGACCCATCAGTGTGCTGCATTCAGGAGACTCAACTCATGTGAGGAGACACACATAGGCTCAAAATAAAGGGATGGAGGAAAATTGTCCCAGCAAATGGGAAAGCCAAAGAAAACAGGGGCTACAATCCTAGTCTCTGACAAATCAGACTTTAAATCAACAAAGATCAAAAAAGAAAGAGGGGCATTACATAATGATAAAGAGATAAATTCAACAAGTAGGGTTAACTATCCTAAATACATATGCACCTAATACAGAAGCACCCAGGTTCATAAAACAAGCTCTTAGAGACCTACAAAGAGACAGAAAATTAACAAGGATATTCAGGACTTGAACTCAGCTCTGGATCAAGTGGACCTAATAGACATATACAGAACTCTCCACCCAAAATCAACAGAATATACATTCCTCTCAGTGCCACATGGCACTTACTCTAAAATTAACCACATAATTGGAAGTAAAACACTCCTCAGCATATGCAAAAGAACTTAAGTCATAACAGTCTCTCAGATCACATTGTAATCAGATTAGAACTCAGGATTAACAAACTCACTCAAAACCACACAATTACATGAAAACCTACTCCTGAATGACTCCTAGGTAAATAATGAAATCAAGGCAGAAATCAATAATTTTTTTTTTTGAGACAGAGTCTCACTCCGTCACCAGGCGCCAGGATGGAGTGCAGTGGCACAACCTCGGCTCACTGCAACCTCTGCCTCCCAGGTTCAAGCAATTCTCCTGCCTCAGCCTCTCGAGTAGCTGGGACTGCAGGCACGCACCACCACACCCAGCTAATTTTTTTGTATTTTTAGTAGAGATGCAGTTTCACCATGTTGGTCAGGATAGTCTCCATCTCTTGCCCTCGTGATCCACCTGCCTCACCTCCCAAAGTGCTGAGATTACAGGCGTCAGCCACCGCGCCCAGCTGAAATCAAGAATTTATCTGAAACCAATGAGAACAAGAGACAACATACCAGAATCACTGGGACACAGCTAAAGCAGTTTAGAGGGAAATTTATAGCACTAAATGCCCACAACAAAAAGCTAGAAAAATCTCAAATCAATGCCCTAATATCACAATTAAAAGAGCTAGAGAAGCAAGAGCAAACTTACAGAAGAACTGAAAGACACAGACACATGAAAAACCCTCCAAAGAAATTAATGAATCCAGGAGCTGGTTTTTTGAAAAAATTAACAAAACAGATAGACTGCCAGCTACAATAATAAAGAAGAAAAGAAAGAAGAATCAAATTGACACAATAAAAAATGATAAAGGAGATATCATCACTAACCCCACAGAAAATTCAAACCACCATCAGAGAATACTATAAACACCTCTACACAAATAAAATAGAAAATCTAGAAGAAATGGATAAATTCTTGGACTCATACATCCTCCCAAGACTAAGCCAGGAAAAAGTCAAATCCCTGAATAGACCAATAACAAGTCCTGAAATTTAGGCAGTAATTAATAGCCTACCAGTCAAAAAAAGCCCAGGACCAGATGGATTCACAGCTGAATTCTACCAGAAGTACAAAAAGGAGCTGTTACTATTCCTTTTGAAACTATTCCAAACAATTGAAAAGGAAGGACTCCTCTCTAATTCATTTTATGAAGCCAGCATCATCCTAATACCAAAACCGGGAAGAGATACAACAAAAAAGAAAACTTGAGGCCAATATCCCTGATGAACATCAATGCAAAAATCCTCAATAAAACACTGGCAAACCAAATCTAGCAGAACATCAAAAACCTGATCCATCGTGATCAAGTCGGCTTCATCCATGGGATGCAAGGTTGGTTCAACATATGCAAATCAATAAATGTAATCCGTAACATAAACAGAACCAAAGACAAAACCACATGATTATCTCAACAGATGCAGAAAAGGCCTTTGGTAAAATTCAACATCCCTTCATGTTAAAATCTCTCAGTAAACTAGGTACTGATGGAACATACCTCAAAATAATAAGAGCTATTTATGACAAACCCACAGCCAATACCATGCTGATGGGCAAAAGCTGGAAGCATTCCCTTTGAAAAGCAGTACAAACAAGGATGGCTCTCTCACCACTCCTATTCAACATACTATTGGAAGTTCTGGCCAGGGCAGTCAGGCAAGATAAAGAAATAAAGGGTACTCAAAAAGGCAGGGAGGAAGTCAAATTGCCTCCGCCTGAAGACAACACGATTCTCTATTTAGAAAACCTCATTGTCTCAGCCCCAAACCTTGTTAAGCTCATAAACAATTTCAGCAAAGTCTTGGGATACAAAATCAATGTTCAAAAATCACAAGCATTACTTTACACCAACAATAGAGAAGCAGAGAGAAAAATCATGAATGAACTCCCACTCACAATCACTACAAAGAGAATAAAATACTTAACAACACAGCTAAAAGGAATGTGAAGAACATCTTTGAGGAGAACTACAAAGCACTGCTAAAGGAAATGAGAGAGGACACAAACAAATGGAAAAACATTCCATCCCCATGGTTAGGAAGAATCAGTATCATGAAAATGGCTATACTGCCCAAAGTAATTTATAAATTCAATGCTATTCCCATCAAACTACCAGGGACATTCATCACAATTAGAAAAAACTACTTTAAATTTCATAGGTAATCAAAGAAGACCCTATATAGCCAAGGCAATCCTAAGCAAAAAGAACAAAGCTGGAGGTATCATGCTACCTGACTTCAAACTATACTGCAAGGCTACAGTAACAAAAACAGCATGGTACCGGTATGAAAATAGACATAAATCAATGAACAGAACAGAGACATCAGAAATAACACTACATATTTACAACCATCTGATCGTCAACAAACCTGACAAAAACAAGCAATAGAGAAAGGATCAATAAATATAAAATTCAATAAATGGTGGTGGGAAAACTGGCTAGCCATATGCAGAAAACTGAAACTGGATTCCTTCCTTACAACTTATACAAAAATTTACTCAAGATGGATTAAAGACGTAAATGTAAAACCCAAAACCATAAAAACCCTAGAAGAAAATGCAGGCAATACCATTCAGGACATAGGCATGGGCAAAGACTTTATAACTAAAACACCAAAAGCAATTGCGAAACAAAAGCAAAAATGGTAACTGGAATCTAATTTAACGAAAGAGCTTCTGCACAGCTTAAGAAACTATCATCACAGTAAACAGGCAACCTACAAAATGGGGGAACATTTTTTCAATCTACCTATCTGACAAAGGTCTAATATCCAGAATTTACAAGAAACTTAAATAAATTTACAAGAAAAAACCACCCCATCAAAAACTAGGCAAAGGATATGAACAAACACTTCTCAAAAGAAGACATTTATGCAGCCAACAAACATGAAGAAAAGCTCAACATCACTGATCATTAAAGACATGCAAATCAAAACCACAATGGGAAATCATCCCACAACAGTCAGCATGGTGATTATTAAAAAGTCAAGTAACAACAGATTCTGGTGTGGCTGTGGAGAAATAGGAGCACTTTTATACTGTTGGTGGGAATGTAAATTAGTACAACCATTGTGGAAGACAGTATAGCAATTCCTCAAGGCTCTAGAGCCAGAAATACCATTTGACCCAGCAATTCCATTACTGGGTTTATACCCAAAGGATTATAAATCATTCTGCTATAGATATACATGCACACATATGTTTATTGCAGCACTATTTACAATAGCAAAGTTATAGACCCAACCCAAACGCCTGTCAAGGATAGACTGGATAAAGAAAATGTGGTACACAGACAGCATGGAATATGATGCAGCCATATAAAAGAATGAGATCATGTCTTTTGCAGGGACATAGATGAAGCTGGAAACCATCATCATCAGCAAACTAAACACAGGAACAGAAAACCAAACACTGCATGTTCTCACTCATAAGTGGGAGTTGAACAATGAAAACACATGGACACAGGGAGGGGAACAACACACACACTGGACCTATTGTGGGGTGGGGGCCAAGGGGAGAGAACTTAGAGGACGGGTCAATGGGTGCAGCAAATCACTATGGCACAGGTATACCTATTTAGCAAACCTGCACATTCTGTACATGTATTCCAGAACTTAAAATTTAAAAAAAGAAGAAAGAAAGAAAATTCCTCAAGGAAACAGTCAGAAGAAACTGTTCATCTGGTCTTAGTCAGTCATTTTCCAAGCATTTACCAGGTGTCTACTCTTGCTGGACACCCTTAACTGAAGGGCTAGGGAAAGAATTTGTGATACAGAGATGAATATGAGATCACCACTGTCACTGAGGAGCTCACTGCACAGCAGGACAGAGTAATGTGGGCCATGGCATTAGAATGCCATAGTGCTGAGAGGCAGAGAGGGGAAACCGATTAACTCCTTTGTCCAAGGGATTATCAACACTCTCACAGAAGAGGTGAGATTTAGTCTGAGTAGTGAAAGAACAGGTGACCACAAGAAAACTGTAGAAAAAATATTCTATGTGGAAAAAACAGCATGCATCCAATACTCCATGTGTGAAAAGGCACAATACTTTCTGGAAACCATCAAAGGTGTGGCTTGTATGTTGAAGAGTTGGGAGATTGCCAGGGGATAAGCCCAGAAAGAAAGGGTGGGAAAAATTTTTAAAGTGAGGGGCGCAATAATGAGTTTGATTGGCACCTTCTAGTTATATCAGTTTTTATTCAAGGAAATGGAATTGCCTAATCTGCATTTTACGATCTAAAGACAGGATATAAGGTATATAGAAGACAGATGAATCCCAAGGCAGGGAGACAAGTTAGAGAACTAGAACTAAAGGCCAAGCAGAACTGTGAAAACCCTTAACTAGCACAGTAGCCATAGAAATGGAGGAAAAGAGAAAGGTAATAATGGCAAATTCAAGCAAAAAATATTATCTTAAATTCTATGCTGCCTGCTCTCTGGTCTTTGGCACTTTCTCTAAGGAAGATGTTGAAATCAGTAAGAGTGAAAATCGGGTAGTAGAATCCCAGGTCCTGCAAGTCCAAAACCCTGGCCTCCATGTTGACACTATAAATGGTATGAATCCTGCCCTTGTCCTCTGAGCCCAGGAAGGGAAGGTGACAGAGTAGTGACAGTAGAAAGAGACCATGTTTGTACAAGGAGAACTTTGACATCTAAGTCAAAGTGAATAAAGGCTGAACAGTCTACCACACAGTATCATGGACTGTTTCCCTGGAGGCCTTTCAATGGGATTTCTTGGAAGGTTTAGGATGGATTCTGTGAAGCTAAGGCACATTTGTCATAATGTGCCCAAATCATTCTAAGCCCCAAATGTAAATATTGTGCTGCCCCAGGCTGTGCCAGTCAGAGATCATAAAATCTCCATGCTCGTCTTTTTTTTTTTTTTTTTTTTTTTTTTTTTTGAGTGTGCATATCGGGCTAAGAATGGCTCATCCAGTAAGACCAGATGAAAAATCAGCAAGGTAATGGACATTAGGAAATGGACATGCATGAAAGCAAAAGCACTGGAACTCCGACCTAAGAGACAGTGCCGGGAAGTCAACTTGGAAAATGATTGAAGAACTGAGTGTTGGAATCAAGTAGAGGAAACACCTGCTGACACCCAGTGATGAAACTCAACCTTTGTTTACCTCTGTCCTTTTCCAACTTGCAAACATTTTCCAATACTTTCTTCCAAGTTGAGAATTTAAGAAAAAAGGTCCCTTGCTGTTCTCCTTTTCAAAGCCCCAATTTATGACCTTTGACTGCCAGCATTCCTAAAATTCCAAGTCTCTTCTCTTCAGAACAGTCATCTGGGTTTGGGACTGCATCTGGAGTGGGGAGCTAGAACAGGCAGAGGAGTTGGGGAAGCCTGGTGGAGGGGCATCCATACTTCTTCAGAGGGGAAAGGAGGCAGGGGTTTACTTCAAAGCTAGAGAGAGGGTTTAGCCTCTCTTTTCTACCACAGCCAAACAGCTGTACTGACCATCTCTTCCCAAAATCAGCCACAGAATCAAAGAGAGTATGTTGGCATCAGGATTTTGAGGGGAGAGAGTCTTGAGCCTGTAACATTAGAAAAATAGGTAGTCATCCTCACACTCTCTTTCCAAAATTAGAATCTTCTCTGTCTTCTGTAACATATCGTGATCAAAAATATATATTCCTATCCTGTCTGGCAGCTTTTCTACTCAGGAACCCCATTCTAAATAAGCGGATATCTTTCTGGTTCCTGTTATCTTCGAAATATAATTCCTAACCCTTATCTTCCTCCTGCTCCACACTTGGTCATAGCTCAGGATGTCATCAGAAACATCTTCCTTGAAAGCTGTAAGCAAATGGGAGTCCAACCTGTTCATGTGTGCAAATGCCAGTGCATCTGGCTTACTCAGCTGGTGATGGTATGGGCTTCCACTGTCCAACACGGGAATCCACAGTACATCAGCCTCAATTTCTTTTTAAGACTGTGATGCTCAGAGTCGCAGTTCAGGAACATCCCTGCTTGGAATCCAAACTACTACAGCCTGCCTTTCATCTTTCTAAGCAATTAGTTACTAAGTACACTGAATCAAACGCTGCTTCTAGATTTGGGAGGCTCCCACTGTCCACAAGGGTCACCACCACAAATCTGATTATAAGGGAGTTATGCACAGGGCCTTTCCTGAGTCTTCACTCTCTGTGCCATTGCTTTACCCAAACATCAACACATTTGTGAAACCAGGGTAGCCTCAGCAGGAAAAGAAAGAGCTCAGAGTTTTGTGAAGAAAAAGAACTGGGGGAACAGAGGCTGTTTATAGCTTAACTTTATAGCTCCTGTTCCCTCAGTGACATCTTTCATTCTACAGGTCTGACTCCATCCCTCTCTTCTTGCTACCTTTTCAGCTCACTGCATATCCCTTTGTCCCTATACCAATGTGGAGTCTTTGGAAATTGCCCTGATTTAGGAAATTCTAGAGTCAGCTTCAGTTACTGTAAGTGACTCTTGATTATTAAGGAATTGAGGACAAAGCAAGCCAGTCCACTGGTAATTACCTGAAATCACTTCCAGGGAAAATAACCAAGAAGGTCTTAATGTTCCCCTTTACTTGATTAAACTTTAGACAGGTTTCTTCCTGACTGTATATCCTTGACCTCCCTTTTCTTAGAGCATTTACTGGGGGAAAAAAAAACAAAAAAACTTGTAACAAGTTTATCTGCCCCTTTGAGATATAAATCATCTCTCAGCATCTCACCAGTTTTACATCCCAGGAATGTCTTTGTCAAGGATAAGGGAGCCCTTTGGTAAGTAACCATTAAGGAAGATAGTGTCCCTATTCTCAATCCTTGTGGGAAGGTAGAAACCTAACTTTGACAAACACCCATTGGTAAACATAGAAGGCCAAATCTCACTGACCAACCTCCCCCAACATTCTCCAACATTTTTTCCCTAGCTCACTTCGGTGCACTCTTGCCTCCCTTAATAATGGGAAATGTGTCATTAGATGACTTCAAACATCATAACACACACTTACACAAACCTAGATAGCATAGCCTACTGCACAGCTAGGCTACAAACCTGTACAGCATGACACTACTGAATGTTGTAGGCAATTATGACACAATGCTATTCTTGCGTCCAAACAAACCTAAATATAGAAAATATTCAGTAAAAATACAACATAATCTTATGGAACCACTGTCGTATATGCAGTCTGTCATTGACTGAACTGTCATTAGACAGTGCATGACTATACTTAAAACCACTCCCGCCTTTTGCTTCAGGGAGAACTGAGTTCAGTCTCTTTTCCCCATCAGAATAGTCTTAACCTCTATTGTAATAATTTTTTTTTTTTTTTTGTGAGATGGAATCTCACTATGTTGCCTAGGCTGGAGTGCAGTGGCGCAATCTCAGCTCACCACAACCTCCGCCTCCCAGGTTCAAGTGATTCTTCTATCTCGGCCTCCCAAGTAACTGGGATCACAGATGTGCACCAGCACACCCAGCTAATTTTTGTATTTTTAGTAGAGATGGGGTTTTGCCCTGTTGGCCAGGCTGGTCTTGAAGTCCTGACCTCAGGTGTGAGCCACTGCGCCCAGCCACAATAATCTTAAATAATTGTTTCCTTGCCTGTTTAACTGAAATTTTTCTTTTACAGAACCCGAAATTCCAAACTTGGTATCTGTTTCAACTTAATTCTCTGTATTGTCAATTCAAAAATGTAATAGTTGGATACACATCATTATTGGTTCGTCAAAACCTGTAGAATATACAATACCAAGAATGAACCTTAAGGCAAACCATGGACTCTGACTGATAGTAACATATCAGTGTAAGTTCTTCAGTCGTAACAAATGTACCCCTCTAGAGCAGGGAATAGACTGTGAGTATGTGTGGGTGGGAGTTATGTGGGAACTCTATGTACTTTCTGCTTAATTTTCCTATGATTCTAACTAAAAAATAAAGTCTAATATTTTTAAACATTTCAATGTGCCATTTAGACTTGTGTGCCATTTTTAAATTTTACGTCCTTTTATCTGATTCTTGTATTACCTTCAATAGATGCCTTGTGTGTCTTTAGAGAGACAGATATGGAACAGAATTCCTTAAGCCTCTCAATGAGAATCCAGTGCTGGAATCCTGTGGATCTGTCTCTCTGAATACTGTGACTAGAAAAAACCAAAGCTGTTTGAAAGAGAGACGTTAAGTTTCACAGGCCCTGAAGGTGGGCTGGGGAGACTTTCTAATAAATAGACTGTGTCCTGGTTCCTTGCAGTGTTAAGCAGACAGGACTGACTTTCATTTCAATCAATATCCGTTGTGATATGTGAAAATATCTCAGACATAAGAGTAAACATTTACAGGTTTGCCTTAAATATATGTGACACACCTTTTTTAGATGACTGTTATTTTAACTAAGATTTTAAAAATGTATACCATGTAGCAATTTTTAATTTCTTATCATTGGTCCTATCTTCCTTCACCTTCTGATTTGATTACATTTATTTTTCCACTGCAATTTTCAAGGCATCTGGGTTTAGTTTTCCTGATTTAACTACTAAGAAATTGATCGCTGTCTCGCACTGGTCTGCATACAGCTACCTAAGTCCAGATAGAGTAATGCCTTAGTAAGCCCCTTTGCTGCACAGCAGACCTGTTGCCCTTCTGTACAATAGAGAACCCCACATGCAGTTTCCTTTATTATTTACATAGCTTGTGTGCCGTTTTTTAATTTTTGTCCTATCTGATTTGCCACTGCAAACTACACACTACTGAACGAACGTTTTCTGAGGAAAAAGAGGTTATGCAACAGAAACCTGGATCCCTATAAGTTATTAAATCCTTAGTGGTCACTGTGCTTTATCATTTCGCCTTTAAATAAAGGCTGTAACATTTACAATCCACTATGTGACTTACATGCGTACGAATACTACCTGGCTATTTATAGTACCCAATTGCCTCCAGAGATGGGGCGAAATCCCCTCTCACATTAAAATGCTCAAAAGCAATCAACTGTGCTGCCCATCGTATAAACTAAGTAAGACCGTGAAGGAAAATAAGAATTATGTTCAAACTGCATCAAATTGTGTCCTCCATAGAAGGATAATAATAAACAAATATATTTTGGTAGATGAATTACTTGATTTCTAGGCTTTATTTTAAAATTCACAGACTGTTTAAAAAGGTAGGGGGAGTATTGGAAATATCTTTCTGTAAAATTCATAATGGCCTGCTGAAGAGCAACTTATGATTCCAATGAGTTTTAATTTCCTTTCAGGCTAATCACAAAAGTTCAGCTAATTAGCACCAAAATACCTTTTTTCATCTCATAGTACATATATGAAAATTTTACCTTGTATGGCATTCTTAACAGCATATATTTTTATTTGTAAAATCAAGATCCGTGGAGAGGCAATCCTGTGAAACTCATTTTGACCATAGAGCTTAATCCATTCTACAGTATTGCTCAGAGTATTTAAAAGGCGGGGAGACGAAACACTGCCTGTCAAAATCCTGCACATGCCTGATCTAAGCTGCCGTCTGTGTCCTCAATTCTTAGTGAAGTGTCACCACAGCCATTGGCCCAATGCTAATCTCTGTGGCAGTACTTAAACTACTCTGCTTCATATTATAACTAGCTGTATCATTTTTTTCCTGCGTACACAAAACTGCATGTTTAACTGAAGGTTCTTTGAAATCAGACTGTGGGTCTAAATTTCCTAAGTTATAGCACCTAGTTCAGAGACTATAACTATATTCACTCTTAGCGAGTGAATAAATCATTCTATATTTTAGGAAACCACTAATACTTGGTATTAAACTCTATCACCATTGAAGTATCCTATTTCCCAATTTCTTATTTGCTCTTCCACAAAACTCAACGTACATACACATAAAAAATAAACGCACATTTAAAGCCATTTCCCCTGTTATTCATCTTCTCTTTTAATCCACTGCAAAACTGACCCTAAAGATGGCAGAAAACACCAATATACCCAGTGCACAACTTAAACAAATCTACAAAGCAATACACTCCTAGCATGTCCCCTTGTTACTGAGTTCATCTATATTTACTACATCCCAGGCAATTTCCTTGAATGGAAACACAGTGATGTGCAAAACAGACTTGGCACCTGCCTTATGGTGTCTGCAACCCGCTTGGGGAGATAGACACTAAGTAAACAAATAAATACCAACATGACTACCATTTGCGTAAATGAAAACAAAATGACACTAAGAAAAATTTATGTTAGAGAGGATTTGCTTTAGAATCAGTGCTCTGGGAAACCTCTGAATAAGTATTATTCAAGTTGACATTCAAAGGGTATGCAATACCTAGTAAGGAAAAGAACATTTTACACACAAAACATGGAGATGTAGGGAGACATGGGTGTGCTGCAGGCACCAAAATTTAGTGGGAGATGGAGAGAGAATAGCATTTCTGAAGATTGGGAAGAAAAGGCAAGAAGCTGATTGTGCTAAGCAGCATACTCTGTGGTGAGGCGTTTGAAGAAAATTAAGTCTAGCTGCTGTGTGGAGAATGAATTAGAATAGGAGCAGAATTGGATGTGGGGGTCACTGAGAACACTACAGTAGTCCACGTAAGAAATAAAGAGGTGTGCCACAGTGCCAGTGGGGAACATACAGAAAAGTGTACAGGTTTATGTATTTTGAAGACAAAAGTCCGTAAGAGTCGACGATGGAATGAATATATGAGATGAGGAAGAGGGAAGAACCAAGACCGATTCTCAGATTTCAGACTAGCATCTGGCTACATGTGGATGCCATTTGATGACAGAGGATCACTGGAAAACAGATTAACATACACATTCTATTACAACAATAGTTTATTAAAATGGAACTAATAAATGCTGTGTTTTGGCGCATGTTTGAACAACATTTGCCTGCACTATAAAAAGAAACTCCTGGGGTTTCCGATCAGGTAGCATATTGTTACAACTTGCTGCATCCACCGCAAACCCCAACTGGCTGCTTCTCAGAACTGAAGAATGGTTGATGGATCCCAGAAATCAAGGTTCTCAGGTCCAGGGGAAAAAGCATCCTGGAGAGGAGTGCTACATGCTATGGACCAGGGAGAGCCCAGGAATGCTGCCTAAGAATTTTCTTTTCTTTATGACGCTGGCCTGGCTGGGCCATTCTGCAATGCGGCGAGGCAGGAAGTGAGTCCTGTCAGCCCCTGTGTGCCAGTCTCAGATACAAAGAATCATTAGGATCTGCCAGGGTTGTTCGGGGGGACAGAGAAGGTACCAGCAGGTGCACCTCTTTCCCCTCTTCCTGTGGGGGAGGCGAAACAACCCAGGGAGGATGGCTTAATATAGCAACACTGGAAGCCGGAATATAAAGAAGCCTTAATTTCTGCATTCTAAGGTAAAATGATTTCAAAGGTACAATAATGTCCCGTGAAATCTATCAATCAAGTGTGAAAGAAAAGAAGATATTTTCAGCCAAGCAAAGTCTCACAAATCCTCCTCCTATAGACTCTGTCAAGAAGCTGCTGGAAGATGTGCTCCACAGAGCAAGAGAGTAAACCAGAAAAAAACAAAGTCAGTATAAACAGGAAATAGCAGCTTCACAAGAGAAAAAAAGATAAGGGAATCCCTAGGACATTGGTTAAATAAAGTCCTTATGCTCCAGGCATAGAGCAGTCAATCCTAAATTATGCATAAGTAAAAAAAAAATTAACACTGTCAGATTATCTGATAATGTGTTTAATACGAAAAGGAATTTTACATTACATTTCTGATAAATAGCAAATGAGAAAATGCGGCAAGTGTTAAAACACAACAAAAAACACATAATAAAGGGATATAAACATAGCATTCTATGCAGTTCAGCTACGAACCATTTAACAACTGTATTGTAGAATGAAAGAAGGAAAGCAGGGAGGGAGACAGGAATGTGTATAACAACAACTAATCCTTTATTTGCCATAACAGTGAATGGAATCAAAATGTTAGCCCATAATGTCTGAAACCCTGAAAATCACAATTCCAAATGTTGACATTCTGCAAGTTGAATTCTGGGGGAAGTGATTAGTGCATTTTTGGTTGTGCACAGGATAATTTTATCACCTTTGTTGCATCATGTTAGATGGAACTATTATCTTGTTATTGTCTCTATTAAGCATGGTTCAAGGAGGGGCATATGGATGCCACGTTGACAAGGGGTAAACTTGCGGACTTCAGATATTGACTGGACTAAGAAATACCTAGAAACCTGGTAAAGCATTATTTTGGGTGTGTCTGTGAGGGTATTTCCAGGAGAGATGAGTGTGTGAGTCTGACTAGGACTAGGTAGAAAGATCTGCCCTCCATGTTGGCAGGCACCATTCAATTGACCTGGTGCCCAGAGAGAACAAATACACAAGTCAGATTGGTTCTGTCTGAGAGCTAGGACAGACTTTTCTTCTGCTGCCTTGAACATCAGCAATTTGACTCCACAAAAAGTGCATTATCGCAAAGTTAACTGTGTGTGTAAGCAGTGTGTGTGCATGTAATGTTGCAACTTCCTCAACAAATGAAGACGGCTTTTTTGCGTTATCTGCAAAAAAAAGAAGCTGTCTTTTTTGCGTTATCTGCATTTGCCAAAGATAAAATTTCTCAAGATCTGGGCTAATTGGGGAACAGCCTACACAGTGGTGACCCATTGCAGTTTTTGATCCATCTTGTCAAAAGATATAGGTTGCCTGTCACAGTATTTCAGGTGACAGTAGTTTTAAAGCTGGGGACATGAGAGTAACTGCTATGTTTGGAGAATTGGATGGAGTAAGGAGGGTAATTAACAACCACAGTAATATGTATTTATACATTTTGCTTTTTCCCCTATTATTTATGAGTAGGGTCCATCTGCTCATAATTGTTAGACCCGTGTGACGGTTGTTTATCTGTGTTTATGCTTGCAAAGTTCATGCATTATTGCCTATTGTATGATATAAAGTGGCCTGCCATGTTTTTATGTTGCACAAATAAATCCCCTTTTAAAAATGTAAATAAGTATCTTTCAAATAATTTTTAAATTACTTTTTTTTTTTTTACAAAATTATAATTCTGCAATTTTTATTTCAGGATTGTGATTTTCAGGAGTTTAAACTTTAGAGATTTTAAACTCTTGGGATTTCAACATTAAGAATTATGGCATTCCAGATTGTGTCTTTCGGTATTATGACCCAAACTCCTGGGTGCACAGCTTGAGAAGTTCCCACAGTCCTTCAGGGGCATAAAGACATTTATAATAGCCTTGTCTATAATATACAAGGATAGAAGCAACATGGGTGTCGTGTAAATGGGAAATGTGTAGGCTGAAATATATAGGATGCATGCAGTAGAATACTACACAACATTGAGAGGCAATGTCCATAGGGGAAATGAACAGATCATACAAATAGTTTTTTTTTTTTAATATATTTTTTATTGCATTTTCGGTTTGGGGATACATGTGAAGAACACGCAAGATTGTTGCATAGGTACACACATGGCAGTGTGATTTGTTGCCTTCCTCCCCATCACCTATAGCTGGCATTTCTCCCCATGCTATCCCTCCCCAGCTCCCAACCCCCTGCTGTCCCTCCCTTTTCCCCCCTGACAGACCCCAGTGTGAGATGCTCCCCTCCCTGGACAGGAAAAATGTGGCACATATACACCATGGAATATTATGCAGCCATCAAAAACGATGAGTTCGCGTCCTTTGTAGGGACATGGATGAACCTGGAAACCATCATTCTCAGCAAACTGACACAAGAACAGAAAATCAAACACCGCATATTCTCACTCATAGGCGGGTGTTGAACAAATAGTTTTTACATGAACATGTTACCTAAAAAAATAAGCTCTACAAGCCAATGCCATTTATGCAAATTAAATATACCTCAAAATAGCTAATATTAATGTGCTGCTTAGTATGTGCTAGATACTGTTCTAAGTACTTTATATGCATTTTAATTCACTCAAACGCCCATTGAGATGGGTACTATTACTATTCTTATTCAGATAAAGATTCTGAAGCACAGATATGTGAACTAATAAGCCCCAAAGACATGTACCTATCATGAAGCTGGGGTATCATCCAGGCAGGTGGATCCAGCACCCCCACTCTTAACCACTATGCTTATCACCTCACAAAACAACTGTATATATTCTTCCTGGATATAAATTTATCTAAGCATGTTTATTAAACTCATATGGGACAAGGACATAGTAAACAAATGACAGCAACTGCTAATGTATGCAGAGGTGGATGGAGTGAGAAGGGTGATTGTAATAGTAACCAGGGATTAAGGAGAAAAACAGTAACAAATTCTAGAGGACCCATGACGATAGCACTGATTTACTGTATATTAATCAGCACAGTCTCATGCACTGATTAACTCAACTCTGTATCCTATGTTGAAAGAAAACATAAAGATATTTTTAAAAGAAAAAGCTACAATACCAATTAAGAATCGGATATGCTGGCAACTAACGTAGCAGCTTCCCATTAAGTTCAGAACAGCTATAATAGATTTACTTTCAAAATTGGGGCGAATTACTCTTTCTTTGCTTGAGCTCCAGAGGAAATGGTTGTCTTTCTTGGTAAAAGAAAAGGACATATGGGTACAAATGAATGGCTCACCCAGCCCATCAAAGATAAAACACGTACATCTTAGAGCTCTCTTTTCTCCTGTTTCATGTGAGGCTTTCAGGGAGCGCACATTCTGAGGCACGTATCACGCCACGTCATTTCAAAGGCACTCAGCTTTAA
Source organism: Alouatta palliata (assembly GCA_004027835.1). NCBI lineage: Eukaryota > Metazoa > Chordata > Mammalia > Primates > Atelidae > Alouatta > Alouatta palliata. The sequence goes on from PVKV010022323.1 coordinate 33,526, forward strand.
GTGAGTCATTCCAACACCACTGAACAACATTCTTATAAACGGCAATATAGCACTTAATTTTTTACTGTGTAGTCCACACTATTTCGTACGCTAATAATTTTTTCCCAGAGTCTGACTTTGTTACTTATGGATAGAGAACACAGCTTGCCGTATTTTGCATGTTCTACATTCCTTGGGAGTAGACCCCAAGTTGGCTACTATTTAATACTTTTTAATTAAACAGAAAAATGAATTATTTAGGTAAATGAGTTCAGAAGATCGCCAACCTGCTGCCAAATTTTAGAACGCACGCATGCGCACACCCACACACCCACCCACACACACACAATTGTAACGGAAAGTGTTGTAAGACGGCTAATATATGAAGATGAGGTTTAAAGACAAAGTGAAGACAAAACATAAAACATGAACTTAAAAGAAGCAGGGTTGTAGACATCTATTGCTGAAAATGAGGGAGAATAAGAGACAAGCTGGATGTCTTTCCCAATACAGCAGGATGGTCAGTCGCCTTTCCAAACACTGCATTCCAGAAACAAAATGGATAGGGAAGAGAAAGGGGAGATGCCATTGCTAAAGGTACTCCCTTTAAAACATTTGTACTCCCCTTAAAACAACAACTGTGTTTGTGTGTACACATACATATAAATACATATTCACATCATGTCCATCTGTTAAGCAGTAACTGAGTTGTACCTTTTAGGAAGCCAGAAGTTGCCTCATAGTTTGCTTGCACAGAAAACTCCAAGTTTCTTTTCAATATATGATCCTATTTTCTCTATGATGGATCATAAGGCATCAGATTTTAGCATGTCTCTGTGGTTCTGAACATTGACTTTTGAGTCACTGGATTAAAAAAAAATTACTTTTTGTCTGTTGTCTACTCCTTCTATTGCCCAGAGCACCTGGGCAAAGCAGCTCAAAAGCTCTGGGTAAAGGACCTTGGGGCATTTGAAAATGTGTAAGCAAGAGGGAAACACTTGGCTGGATTTTACCATTCTTCCACTTACCTTACAATGGCAACTGCAAAATTCTTAGTGAATGGATTGAGCAGCTGTCTGGTTTGATTGTAGCTTCGGTGAATCTGTGCCCCTGACCTCTGTGGAAATGCTATTTTATTGCTATTTGCAGCAATGTTCTATGGTAAATCACAACTTCTGTCCCTATGGCAACCACAAATACCTGAGATGTTACTGCCTCTTTTTTTGCCAGTAGAAAAACATAGCTAGAAAAGAAAGCAATAAATTTGGCCCTTTCTACATTATTAGCCTGTATCTTGCTCTGAGATGTGCATTTTCAATTAGGAATCCCTGAGCTGAACTCAATAGTTGCATGCACAAGCATGCCATTCCTTGAGCAGGTGCAAATGAGAGACAAATGTGAATTGTATGCATGATTACCACCTCCTGGATATGAGCTGAAAAATATATGTATGTGTGGGACAGATAAAGGATATCCTGCGGCCAGGAGTAATTGTGGGCAATTCTAGGATAAAATACTTACTTTTGCTGTGTTATCATTTCTCCTCCATTTTTTTAGGTCCTGTTCATTAGATCAGAACTTCTCTGAGGGTGATTTTTTTGACTGAATCACAAAGGTACTTTCGTGAAGTCCTAAATTTCACAAGGACCCACTGAATTAGAATCTGAGATGAAGGGCACAATCCACAATGTAAATAACTTTACATTTGATTCCCATGAATGTTAAAATTTGAGAACCGTTCCAGTAGGTAACCTTTGAGAGAAAGAATCTTCTGTTACTCATCTTTGTATTCAAGGCATCCTGCACAATGCTGGTTAAGTCTTTTTTTTTTTTTGAGACAGAATTTCGCTCTTGTTACCCAGGCTGGAGTGCAATGGCGCGATCTCAGCTCACCGCAACCTCTGCCTTCTGGGTTCAAGCAATTCTCCTGCCTCAGCCTCCCGAGTAGCTGGGACTACAGGCACATGCCACCATGCCCGGCTAATTTTTGTATTTTTAGTAGAGACGGGGTTTCACCATGTTGACCAGGATGGTCTCGATCTCTTGACCTCGTGATCCACCCGCCTCGGCCTCCCAAAGTGCTGGGATTACAGGCGTGAGCCACCGC
>PVKV010022324.1:0-35618 GCA_004027835.1 Alouatta palliata
AAGGAAGGAGGCTCACAGAGGAGAGTGTTAGCTCCACAAGGAAGGAGGCTCACAGAGGACAGTGTTAGCTCCATAAGGAAGGAGGCTCACAGAGGAGAGTGTTAGCTCCACAAGGAAGGAGGATCACAGAGGAGAATGTTAACTCCATAAGGAAGGAGGATCACAGAGGAGAGTGTTAGCTCCATAAGGAAGGAGGCTCACAGAGGAGAGTGTTAGCTCCACAAAGAAGGAGGCTGGCCATGTTTGTCACCATCCTCCTAGCTCCTGGTCATGGTAGACTCACTCTATGTATTTGATGGTTGCCTATGTGGGGTTGCAAAAATGAATGAGAAGAGTTGATTTGTTCAGATTCTGCCACTAACTAACTGTAGGCTTAAATAAGTCTCTTATGTTGGAAGGTCCCTAAGACCACCGTCAGGTTCACTGATTTACTAGGAGGACTCACGGACTCAGCAAAGTTGTTATTCCTTGGGTTGGTTGTTACCGCAAAAGGATACAGACTTAAAAAACCATAGAAAAAGGAGGAGCATAGACTAGTGTCCAGAAGGCACAGTTGTCCTCTCCCAGTGGAGTTAAAAGAACAGCACTTATTTCTCCTGGCAAAGATGTGTGACAACGTTCAGGAAGCATTGTCAACCAGGCACGTTCATTTGAGCCTTAGTGTCCAGAGTTTTTACTGAGGGCCAGTTACGTATGCATTGCTGACCACCTATGCGGCTGACCTTAGTCTCCAGCCCACCAGAGGTCAAGTTGGTAGCACACAGCCCAAGGCTCCTGCCATAAATCACATTGTTAGCATGGAGTCTTTGGCTCTCTGGCATGGTTCGAGGCCCCCACCATAAATCACATCAGTAGCACAGATTCTGTGGCATAGTCAAAGCCCCCAGGTAAACAAAGATACTATTATCAGGCAGGACATTCCAAGGCTTTATAGGTTACCTCCCAGAAGCCTGGCAAGGCCTAAATCTTCCTTTGAAATGTGTAGAGTGTGAACAGCCCTGAGTTAATCCTTTGCTGTTCATCATTTAACTTCTGTCTCGTTCTGATTGCCTTCATCGACAAACTGAAATGACAGCAAAAATGGACCAAAATAATTCCCAGCTTTAAAATGCTACAGCAACTTAAATGTTTAATTAAGCAACAAAGAAGTAGAGTAAGCCTTAAAGGCATTCTAATTCAGCAAATGTTTAAGAAACACCAGAGTGTAAAGCAAGGACACATTTTTGTAAATTTCTTACAATAAGGTAACAGTTTGCTTTATTCTCTGCATTCCACTTGTAAAGATAAATGTGTTTTTCAAGCTACATTCCCGCCTGCTTCTGGCCCTTCTACCGGGCCTAGAATCCCCACCCAAATCTCTGGAAAATGAGTGCCTCTCAGGAGACTTTGAAAATTAGTTCAGGCTAATTGCGGCTGGATAAGTAGTGTTTAGCAGCTGTTTAGAATAAGAAAAAAAGGGATACGGGTTTGTATTGCAGCAAGAAGAATTTAGGTTCAATTTAAGGACAATTTGCTAACTAAGAAGAAGGTGGAAAACTAAAATAGTTATCAAGGTTTATGGAGTCTCCTTGTCTAGAAAAAGAAAAGCAGAAAGTGCATTCCTTTATCTTGCTGGGTAGTTTAAGTTTAGAGCTGACCTTACAAAGATGCCGTTTTTGTTGTAACACCCCTAAGCTCAGAAATTAAAGCATATCCAAAATAAACTCAGAGGCTCAGGCTCCAAAAGCAGATTAGAACGTTTTAGTAGACACAGCGTATTTATGGCACTTCAGTTTAAGCTTCAGCTTGAAGGTGGATTAATTTTGGAGTATTGTACCCAGGTTATTTGGGATGAGAAATGCTAGAACATAGAGTTATGTTTTGAGCTAGGATTCAGCTCTCTGTAGGAGTAGACTTCTGCTCACAGGAAGCTAAAATGAATTGGAAAGCCACAATTGCCATGCCTTCAGAGAAAGAATTTTTCTACTCAAAAAGCAAAGCATTCAGTACCTCACTGAGCAGGTAAACTTAATTCAGCATTGGGCAAGGCCAATTAATATCGATTCCTCTTAACAACTGCTTGCTGCTGACTGGCACTTCCTTCACTGCTTTTATAGAATGGCATCTTTACAAATGGCATAGGAGGTTACCATCAGAAATCCTTATTTCTGGAGTAGACTAGGACAATGTATCATTAAAAATCATCATGGAAAGTGAGATGTGATGACCAGTTCATACTTTGTGTAATTCTAGGCCAATCCCATTAATTTAAGAGCTTATTTATTACCAGAATGAGAGAAAAAGAGAATGACAGAAGATCACCAGGGAAGAACTGCTCTTGGTCTAAGTAAAATTAACATTCAATTCAGTAAATTTCAGCTGGGCACGGTGGCTCACATCTGTAATCCCAGCAATTCGTGAGGCAGAGGCGGGCAAATCACCTGAGGTCAGGAGTTCGAGACCAGCCTGACCAACATGGTGAAACCCCGTCTCTACTAAAAATACCAAAAGTTAGCCAGCTATAGCGGCAGGCATGTGTAATCCTAGCTACTCAGGAGGCAAAGACAGGAGAATCACTTGAACCCGGAAGGCAGAGGTTGCAGTGAGGTAAGATCGCACCATTGCACTCCAGCTTGGGCAACAAGAGCGGAAACTCCATTTCAAAAAAAAAAAAAATCACTAAACACAAACACAGATCATCAAAGATGCATGTAGGAAGCAATGTTATAAATACATTCTTAATATGAGCTTGTTGACTGCTTTTGGGAAGCTAGCACCCCATTTAAGCAGTCAAATGATATACGTATAGTAGTTTGGGGATCAGAAACATTTTCCTGGTTGTCTTTATCTGTGTGCTCTCTTGAGTCCAATTATCAGTAGCATCGGCACTGCATCTGGAAGGTTGTTAGAGAGGCAAAATCAGGTCCCAGTGCACACCTACAGAATTCAAACTGCATTTTCACAAGATCCTTGGAGTGATTCATACGCCCATTCAAGTTTGAGAGGCACTGCTTGCAAATCTGGCCAGCTGCCTGTTTTTGTAAATAAAGTTTTATGAGTCAAGCTTTTGCATTTACCTAACGTCTATGGCGTCCTTTGCGCAACAATGACGACAAGTACTTGTGGCAGAGACTGTATGTCCCACAAAGCCTGAAATTTTTACTATATAGACCTTTACAGGAAAAGTTTGCTGACTGCCGTGAGTCTAGAATACTGTTTTCTAGCTTTGCTGAGATTGGAAGAAAACTGCCCCTTATTGTATCTGCAATAACATAGGCTTTAAAATGCAAGCATTTCATAGTTTTTATACTAGAAGCACTACTCCTTTTCTCTTTTCTTCTCTTTCTTCTTTTAAAAAGATTTCAAGATAAATGGAAGAAAGAGATTAAAAATGGTTTGAGAGTTTTTGTATAAAAAGCTGTGTAAAAACAATCTATTCAGGTAATTGTATTTTCTAGATTAGAGTGTAAGTCATTGGAGACACCATATTTTACACTTTTTAAAAATCTCCTGAAGTGCTCTGCATGCATGGTGTCATGCATATGGTCTCTTCCTTCTCCAAACCCTGAGATTTAAATACTAGAGCTACCAACGACAGCAGTCAATCTGTATTTTTTTCTTCTGCTGTTCTCCTGTAATTTTCCGAATGTAATGTTCACCTTTTTACCAAGATTACAAGGCTGTCAGAGACATTTTATTAACATTACCGAGTATCCTTCTTTAATATTTGCTGGACCCCAAATAAAATTCAGCATGTGATTCTTGGTTGAGAGAACTGGACCGTGTGGGGCTCTGTGTCCCTGGTCCCTCATCCGGTGTCCTTTACATAATAAACAGTGAAGAAACATTTGTCATATGATTTCTTTGCAAAAAATAAATAAATAAATAAATAAATAAAGCAAAGTCCAATGAAAGTCAAAAAGATCTAAAATTTCACTACCTATGCACTCTAGGAAATGTGGCCTTCAGAAAGAAAATGGCCCAGAGAACAGCACTCTCATTCCTGTTGGAAGTACACATACGTTCATGACTGTCCCTCATTTGCCAACCCACCCTTGTGTCCTGCTGCTCTTTGGAGACCACGTCAGATCGACCACCTCATCAGCATGTATGAATATGTATTGTTTATATTAGCAACCAAGATACAAAAACAACAACAAAAAAAGCTTCATTCCAAAGAACGTTGACATTAATTCAGCCTCAGGACTTTATGCAGACACCAAACGCTCTGGACAGCCAGATGGTATCCTGGTCTTAAGGCTGGGGAAAAAAAAATTGATGGATTTTGATTTCTCTGTACCTTTATGCCTGAGAGTCAATAAAGGGCTTCATAGAAGATTTCGCTGTGAAGAAAGAGTCTGAATAGGAAACCAAAATGCAATGGCTAACGTTCTGACATTAGAAGCAGCAGCAGGCCTACCATTCTAAGTATTTAGCACATACCATAAAGGAAACTCAAATCCCCATATTGGCTAATTCTAAGGTACTAAAGGTACTAACACCATCTAAGACCTTGCTATGGAAATGACTGACGGAAGAATGGGTAGGAATTTTATTAAAAATTTATTTATTTCATTTATTTTAGATAATGTGAACTAAATAGATATATCTTCTTCCTCTGGAAAATTACTCTATGGAAAGTTCATTTATTGATTTCATTCAACAAATATTTACTGAGTCCCTTCTATGCCAGGCACTGTTCTATAAACTGGGAGCATAGTAGAGATGAAAGCAAACACAAATCCCCAGTCTCGGAGCTTACATTTTGGTGAGAGACAGAGAGAGAGAGAAAGAGAGAGGGAATAAAGACTAAAGTAAAATGCACATACAGAGTAATAAGTTCTAAGCAAATGTATGTAGAGAGTGCTAAAGAGAAAGGAGAAGTATTGGGAGAAAGGTTAGATTTAACATAAGGGAGTCAGGGAAGGTCTCTCTGAGAATGTAGAAGATGCTGGAATCTACCATGTAAGACCTCGCCATGGAAATAACTGCTGCAGGGATTGGTAGGCATGAGCTTATCTGGTCCACAGATATGACAGTGGAGAAAGTAAGAACAGTTAAGAGTGGAAGGCAGGACACCAGACATTGGCACTGTGTGCTAGTGTCAGCTGGGGTGCTAGCCAAAGGGCAGGTGTCTGTCTCAGGCTTGTGCTTCATTATGATGTCATAGAGGAAGTGAGATTGGAAGAGCTCCTTGAAGAGAAGACTAATGTAATCTGACCACATTGAAGTATTTCTCTGGAATAATAATTTTCTCAGGACAAGCAGCATGCCCTTCTGTGGAATATATTAATTGACTGCAGACAAGCCAGTTTACCCTTCCAGTCCCTCACTCTCCATAGCCCTTTTGCTCCTTCCACCCAGCCCCACACTCCAAAGCCTTGGCAAAACTAAGGAGAGCTTCACTTAGACCTGTCCCATGCTTCTGGTGAAGGGAGGGCAGAAGTAAAGGGCAGATGTCAGAACTGCTAAGCCAGAGAAGAATAAGACAAGTTGTTATGCCAGGTGCTTTCAATTTTCATTCTGCAAAGCCAAAAGAAGACACAAAGTTCTACCACCGTTACATAAAAAATGCTGATCTCCATTAATGGCTGGTAGCAGCTGGGTGTCACTCCTGTTTCCTATTGCTGTGAGACACATATGGCTGTGGCTAGGACCCCACAAATCATCCAGTAAGTTCGTTTTTATTAGTAGCTTCTGCTTAATTAAGAGGTGCACCATGCTCCATCAATCAGCTTCTGTGCATTCCAGTCATCCCTATCACTCCACTGCTAATAGATGTAGTTCTTGTGCTTTAGGAAAAATAAAAGATCTGGGGCATATTTGCTCCAAAAGTCAAGGGAGATAATGGTTCTGACAGCGGGAGCACGGCTGTGGCAATTGCTTTAAACATGAAACTGACTGCAGAGGCGAGTGGGTGATGCCTCTACTCTTCAAAGATAGGAGCTTCGATTCATTAGATCAGATGTCTGTGGATAAGATGTTAATATTAACATGTTAATATTATGTGTTAAATAGTATACAAAGATTAAACTATAGTTTTGCATTACTTAAAAAAGACATAAGGCAAGATATATGAGAACAAGGAGGCAAAGTGTCATGGACAGGAATGAGATTGATATGTAGATGGTCCCTGACTTAAGATGACTCGACTTAACAAGTTTTCGACTTTATGATGGTACCCGTACGGCCATTCCGTTTTTCACTTTCAATGAAGTATTCTATAAACTATGTAAAGTATTCAACTCTTTAAATAGCCTTTGTGTTAGATGATTTTGCCCAATTGTAGGCTACTGTAAAGCCTTTTGAGCACGTTTAAAGTAGATTAGGTTAAGCTATGATGTTCAGTACATTGTCTTCAACCCATCAGTATTTTCAACTTATGGCGGGTTTATCTGGGATGTAACCCATCCTAAGTAGAGGAGACTGTATATTTTTAACACTTTTGCCTCCTTCAACTTCCTTATTCAAAGTAAGGCTCTAAGTCAGAACAGCTATTTATATTTTTCCTGAATAGGTTTCCAAAAACTTTCAAAGTGCATTCTATCCTCGTTATTTACGAATTCTGTACTCGCTAAAATGTATCTGCAGCTTCAAAATCAATACTGCCAGCGCTTTCGTAATCATTCGCGGACATGCGCAGAGTAGCGAAACATTTGAGTCGCTCTACCAGTACCTTCCAGCTAAGGTTCACCAGGGTGCAGCTGTGCCTTCTTTCCCATCTCATGCAGAGCTGGCCAGAGGACAGGGACGGTAGCGGGCAGTGCAGGGTAGTGCAAGAAGCTCCCGCTCTGGGGACCGTTTGGCGGGGTTTGAATCCCGACTGTGGCATCTCTGAGTGGAGGTCCTCTGGCCAGCCACTTAACACTTTTGGATGTCATGTTCTCTTTCGTAAAATAAAGAAAATAGAATCTATTAATATCAGAATGTGTTGCTTTTAGGTTTTAAGACAATAAGCTGTGTGAGATAGATATATCTATATATAAATACATAGATAATATATCTGTTGCAGTTTTGTTTCTGAGACTGGAGTTCTGTGGCTCAATCCTGGCTCACTGCAGCCTTTGCTTCCCAGGTTCAAGCGATTCTTGTGCCTCAGCCTCCTGGGTAGCTGGGATTATAGGCATTTGCCACCACTCCTCGCTAATTTTTTTGTATTTTGAGTAGAGAAAGGATTTCACCATGTTGCCCAGGCTAGTCTTGAACTCCTGAGCTCGGGATCCACCCACCTTGGCCTCCCAAAGTCCTGGGTGTGAGTGACTGGGCCAGGCCTATAGCATATATATAGTATATAGTATATATATATAGTATATATATATAGTATATATATAGTATATATATACTATATATATATACTATATATATATACTATATATATACTCTATATTTAGTATATATATACTATATATATACTATATATATATACTATATATAGTATATATACTATATATATGCTATATATATATAGTATACTATATATATAGTATATGTATATAGTATATATATATAGTATATATATATATAGTATATATATATTATTTCCCCTAGGAACAATGACTCAGTAGGAATTAATTCAGTGTTTGTGTTGACTTTATAGAACTTAACTGCCATGAATAATGAGAATCAATTGTAGTGTCTTCCCAGTTGGCGAATGGATATGCAAAAGATTTATAAATTGCATAAAAAGCTATATGGGTAAGGAAAATATTTATTAAAATTGATTTTTTAAAGAAAAACTACACAATTTTAAAAGTGGCAAAAATGTATAAATAGACACTTCCCCAAAAAGAAGATATAATGATGACAAATGAAAAGATGTTCTGCACCATTTGTCATTAAATAATAAATGCAAATTAAAACCACAGTGATACCACTACACACCGATTAGAATTATTAAAACCATAAAAATTGGCAATACCAAATACTGACATGAATACAGAGAGACAGGAACTCTCATTCATTGCTGGTATGGATGCAAAATGGAATAGCCACTTTGGTAGACAGTTTGTTTCGAATGCAGTTAAACATCTACCTAACATGGAACCCAAAATTCCACTCTTAGGGAATCACCCAAGTGAATTGAAAACGTATGTTTACACATATGTCTGTACATTAATGGTTTATTCATAACCGCTAAAAAGTGACAACAATCAAGATGTCTTTCAGCAGATGAGTGGATGGTACACCCATGTAATGGAATATGTAAAAAAAAAAACTATTGCAGATTGGAGGAGACAAAGGAGACATGACAAATAAATGCGATGTGAATTGTATCCTGGAAGAGAAGGACGTTAGTGGAGAACTGGCGAATGAAGTCTATAGTTAGTTAAAATATTATACCAGTAAGTAGAGTAGCCTTCTCTTTATCTGCAGGGGATATATTCTAAGATCCTTAGTGGATGCCTAAAAATGAACACTGTATATACTTTTGCAATTTGAGGCGTGACAGTAAAACTACATGAATTTCTTTTTCCTTCTTCACTGTTTCACGGATGGAAGATTCACTCTTAGCATAGATTTTAGCAACCTCAGCATAGAATTTCTGTTCTTTCCTTATTAAGTAGAGAACTTTTAGTTTTTCACTTAAAGGGAGCACTTTGTAGCTTCTTTTTGGCATTTCGTAATTGCCAGCATTGCTACTCTTATGCTTTGGGGCCATTACGATGTAAAATAAGGGTTATTGAAGACAGGCACGGTAACACCGTGACAGTCGATCTGATACAGAGGTGGCTACTGAGTGACTAACAGGTAGGGAGTCTAGGCAGTGTGGATACATTGGCCAAAGAGATGATTCATGTTCTGTGTGGGACAGAGAGAGACAGTGTGAGATTTAATCATGCTACTCAGAATGGTGCACAATTTAAAACACATAAATTGTTGATTTCTGGAATTTTCCATTTTGCATTTTCAGACTGCAGATAACCACAGGTAACTGAAACCATCGGAAGTAAAACCAAAGATAAAGAAGGAACTACTGTATTCATGTCTTAATTTTGGCAAATGTAGTACAATTTATGTCAGATGTTAACGTTAGGGGACACTGGGTGCTATGGGAACTCTCTGTACTCACGTTAGGGGAAACTGGGTGCTATGGGAACTCTCTGTACTCTCTTAGCAACTCTGTAAATCTAAAATTGTTCTAAAATAAAATGTTAAAACAAATATATGCATACATATATACATACTTCAATTGTATAGTGTTATTACTAATAATTCATTTTTCAAACACAATAGAAAAGTATGATGTAACACCATGGGGGTTTTGAAAAATGGGAGAAATAAATCAATATTGTCCTCTGTAATCTATAAACTTTACTCCTCAAATTCTGTTCGCTTTTTCTCCACTTCAGATGTTATCTAGGAAGGAGAGAAGCAAATATAAAGGAAGATGAGGAGTAGATGAGAAACAACAAATGAGAATGTAGAGATAATGAAAACCTTCAGAACTACAAACCGTAGGCAATTTTTCCTAACAGGCTTAAGTATTGATATGGTTCAGAAAAAAAATAATGAGGTCAACAAAACCATGGAATATACAGGTAGTTCAGAAGCTGTCTGGAATCTATAACTTGGGAACTGTACAGTTAACAACCATATATAACATATATTGGCAAAGTTGTTCTGGTCAGGTGATGCATGCAATGATATACAAATATAAAGCTATATCATTATATATATATATATGAGTATATATATGTGTGTGTGTGTGTATATATAACTATTTCACTGAATAAGACTGAATGGCATGTAATCACAAGCAACTTTATTTTCATCCCCTGCTGTCCCTGTAAATGTATTCCATTGATCTAGATCTTCAGCCCTTGGGTAAGAATGTAGGTGGGTCCCCTGACTGCTTTAGTCATGGTTAGATACTAAAAATTTCTGTAACCCTTTAAGCCACAAAACACACTCTCATTTCAATAAAGTGTCTCATTCATTTCAATAAAGTGTCTCATTCCTTGTAGTAATTAAAACTTAGGACTGAGGTGTCTCCATTTCCCTGTCTTGGGCCTTCTCTAGCTGACTTCTCTTTCCTTTCCTCCTTCAGCTCTTCTCCTCTTGTACCTTGTTAACTGTTGCACCTGATCCTTCTCGTTTTAAAGAAGGAAAAGATTAAGCACATTCTGAGAGTAAATTTTTTTTTTTAATTTAAGGAAAAAAATTTAAAATAAAGAAGAGAAAGAAAAGGGCAGAGCAGGAAAGTTCTCCCTTGACTGGTTGTGTTGGGTGATGGAGCTTAATGCTCTGGGACTTGGCACATGCTTCAGATGGCCCATTCTCTCTTGGAATCTTTAATGGGTTTTTTTAATGACTTCATATCACAATGTACCCCTGCAGTGCTCTTGAATTCACCTCTATTCTGGCTTATCTTCTGTGGCTCCTACAGTTTCTAGTCATCTGAGGGGCCACTTCTAGTTTGTTCCTTTTTTTCTTTTCTTGAGACAGAATCTCACTCTGTTGCCCAAGCTGGAGTGTAGTGGCGCTATCTCAGCTCACTGCAATCTCCGTCTCCTGGGTTCAAACAATTCTCCTGCCTCAGCCTCCCTAGAGGTGCGTGCCACCATGCCTGGCTAATTTTTGTATTTTTAGTAGAGATGGGGTTTCACTGTGTTGGCCAGGCTGGTCTCGAACTCCTGACCTCAAGTGATCCACCTGCCTCAGCTTCCCAAAGTGCCTGGATTACGGGTGTGAGCCATCATGCCTGGACTGCAGTTTGTTTCTTTTGAGGTCTTTCTGTCTCTCCAGGTGGTTTTCTAGGGTAAGATATAAGAAAATCTCATATTTACTCCCTGTGGTAAATGATCCTCATCTGATTCACAGAAAATTATGCATTGCTTGCATTGAAAATTTCTGGGAGCACAATTACTTCCAAACTTCAGCCTTCTGTTTTGCTACCACTGGCCATCTTAGCCAGCTTATCACTCTGTATTTCTCAGAAATGACCCATATAACATTCTACTGTGACTGAACACTGCATGGCTTATGTAGTAATTTCTACAAGTTGTCTGTTAGAGTCTTCCTGTCTTGGCTTGAGGTAAAAGAAGAATTCTTTACCTATTCTCTTTGGTGGGGTGGTACCCACAGCACAGCAACAACTTTTCCCTGACATCCTCTCTCCAAAATCTGCCTCTCATCTCCTTCACCTGATCTTTGATACCCTCAATGTGAGTGACAGATTTAGGGGTTATGAAGAGGGCTCTTAACCACCTGTTATAAAAATTGGTCTAACCCCATATACGTCTCAAAATTCTTATTTAAATATCCTATTACATACAAATACTTTTTGGTTTATTTTTGTATTTTTTCTTTGGGTTTAAATACTTACCCTGCCTCCCAAGTTCTGTTCATTCACAGAATAATGAGTGTTCTTGTATCCCAGAGTATAAGATACTTTAGATCAGAATGACTGGGTTTTTTTTTTCCATTTTAAAAATTATAAGTGGTAATATTTAGACATTTTTAGGGCTGAATAAGTCAATGATAGTATCACTTGAAGAAACAGAAAAAAAAAAGTGTCAGAAAATCTGCAGTGAATGCCATGAGCATGTCCAGGGTTAAAGTCTGGCTTTTGTGTATTGGCACATACACCCATAATAGCGTGACCACTTATTTCAATCTTCTTCTATGCTGAGTGGCACTAAGCCCTCTTCAAGGGATAACAAAGCTTAGAGGTCTGTTGGGAAAACTGTTCAGTGGAGTCCAACACACAGTTCACTTGAGAGGAAAATCAAATTTTCTCTCAGTCTTCGAGCAGTGAAAAGGTGGTACATTAACCTGCTGCATCCTTTCAGTAATGTGGGAAGTAAATCTAAGTAGCTCCGTACCATGAATGTGAGGCTACATCGTCAAAAATACACAGGTCAACATTCTTCCCTGACATTTTTCTACAGTCATTTTATCCTCTCTGCATTTTATTATTATTATGGCCATTAAAGGGTCTTATACACTATGTGGAAAGGGTGAAAAATGGCAGCCAAACATTGTTTAGTTATTTTTGTAATAGAAAGGTGTGCTATAGTATTATATGTACATTATTATACACATTCATTATTAAGTAAATATAGGAAGGAAGTTTTGTAGCAGAAGGGCATATCTCTGGCGCTTTCCCTGCATTTATCCTTAGAGAGATTTTCTCCCAAAGGGACTGTGTGAAGTTTTGTGACTTTTGAAAGAGAATATATAGATGGCATGATGTAGCCTTAAGCTTCCTCCACTTGCCACTCTTTGTGAATTGAGTTGGATTATGTCATTTCCCCTGATGCCCTGTAATGCAGCCTTAAGAATAATGACCCTGCAATGTGGCTCTGCTGAAAATGGCTTTTCCAGTGCCAGAAAAAATGATTCATACTTGGCTTAGGAGCCGTTTCTGGAAACTGCCAGAACAAAGGACAGAGGTAATTCACTAAGGAGCTCCATCATCATCCAATCCAATTTGGAAAAAGATGGCATATCACTAAATACAAACATTTTAATTGATATATTTATATATACATATACCTACATGCAAGCATATGCCATGTACACATCTGTTTTGCATGTAGGTATTTATAATACACAAATGTTTTTCTACACACACATGCAGTGTGTATGCATTTATTTTAAGGGCAGAGATGTTTCAAATTGAATGCTATAGTTATTCCTCATTTCTTCATTTTAATTTTGTGCCTGAAATAGGTTAATACTCTCCTACAATGTGGCCAACCTGAAAATAGGAGCTTGGTTGAAATTGTAACTCTCCCATCACACATTCTCTTATTCCCAGGAAATATTACAATTACATTAAAAAAACACATACACGGTTGTCTTGTCCACTTCTATTGCTTGCTGCCAAGTTCAAGAATCAGCTGGCCACTTGAGTCGTTAGTATTTGCAGGGGCAGAGCTCTCCACCAGTTCTTGGGGAAGATGTATCCTCAGAGACCTTGTTAGGGAATTTGTTTCCACACACCTAGGGAATGCCTTCTCGGCAGTGTCTCACATACCTCATTTGACCACCCAGTTCTCATATTCCTCCTTGGCTGTGTGTCAAGCTGCACATTTATTTTTCTTAATCTTCTCTCAAAAATCAATTCTCTGAGTCCCTTAATCATTTTTATTGATCTCTGTTGAATTTTCTCTAATATGATGGCACCTATCTTCTACTGAAGTACAGGCATTTGCTGTTTTATCATCTTCGCCATTCGACATTCAGCTTCTGCAGGGTACCACATACAGTATCAAGGATGCGTGCCAATTGTTGTCTCGTAGGACACCCACTTCCCGTCATTTTGTGAGACTAAAATACATTATAATGGGAACTTGAAGACATGCTTCTTGTACATGTTTTGTGTCTCCCGTGTGTGTGTGTGTGTTTTAAATCAGATTCTGCTATGAACGTCAGTTAGCGTCTGCTGCATTTTTCAGGTCACGTCTCTGAATTTTTAGGGTCACATATCTAACTTTCCATTTGTGATTCTACTTCCCACCTCTTTACTAAACTGCACTGCATGTTAGCTGAAAACTGTAAGTCTGTGTTAGAAGGGGAATAATATACAGATGTTTTTTCTAATAAAACATTTCTTGTTTTGCAACAAGAGATTTGTTGTTTATCAGGCAGATTCTTTGCGTGTATAACAAGCCTGCCACTTTGTTGTACACGCAAAGAATCTGTCTGATAAACAACAAGGAAAACTTGGGAAGTAACATGAGAGTCCCAGATTCACTATGAGACCTGGGGAAGGGACAGTTTAAATGGTAAGACCCACTGGGTTGGGAGTAGGGTCGATGATAGGCGGTACGTGATCATTGCTACCATTTTGTGAGTGCTTACAAGGTGCTATTCTAAAGCTTTTTCATATGTCTAAACCTAAAATGTCTGTGAGAGACACAATTATTGTGGTCATTTTTATAGATGCAGAAACAAAGGCATGGAAACACTAAAAATATGTGCAAAGTGAGCCTAGTAAGTAAATTGAGTGCAGGACACAAACCTAGGAAGCGTGCTTATGAACTCTCAGACCTAATCACTTCCTCTTCTTTTTTTTCTTTTTTTTTTTCAGACAGAGGTTTGCTCTGTTGCCCAGGCTGGAGTACAGTGGTGTGATCTAAGCTCACTGCAACCTCCACCTCCCGGGTTCAAGCAATTCTCCTGCCTCAGCCTCCTGAGTAGCTGGGATTACCTGTGCATGCCACCAGGCCTGGCTAATTTTTTTGTATTTTTAGTAGAGACAGGATTCCACCATGTTGGCCAGGCTGGTCTTGAACTCCTGACTTTAAGTGATCCGCCTGCCTCGGCCTCCCAAAGTGCTGGGGTTATATGGATAAGCCACCATGCCTGGCCTTTTTTAAAATTGAAACATGGTCTCAACAACAAAAGACAGTGGCGAGATCTCAGCTCACTGCAACCTCCACCTCCTAGGTTCAAGCAATCCCTGGATTGCTTGTAGTAGCTGGGACTACAGGTGTGCACCACCACACTCGGCTAATTTTTTGTATTTTTAGTGGATACAGGATCTTGCCATGTTGCCCAGGCTGGTCTCAAACATCTGGGCTTAAGCGATCCACCTGCTTCAGCCTTCCAAAGTGCTGGGACTACAGGAGTAAGCCACCGTGCCTGGCCCCTTAATCACTTCCTAGTGTCAGAAATATGCTTGCACTTAAAAAACATAGGTAACCTTAGGTAGATGATCAGTGAGGTATCCATCCTAGCCTTGGTTATCAAATAGATATTTGTGAAACTTTGAGAGTCAGGTTGCAAAATCTATTATGTCAACTAAGGATGTTTAGCGAAGTAGACAACTCCGGCTGAAAAAAGAAATTGCTAGTTACATGTGAGTTTTCAAAATATGTTCCTTTAACTTCTTACTAGTAATTTAAAAGAAACCAACTTAATAATTTATTGATGCCTCTTTAAACATTTTTCTGCTTGCTGAATAACAGATTTTCATCCAAAACATCAAGTTTCCTTGCCTTCCGCTTGTGCAAATCAACCTCAGTGGAAGGACAGAAGTTTACCCAGAAAGGATTAATCCAGAAGGAAAGGCAATTGATCACTAGGTTCATCTCAACCTACTGCCTCCCTTTAGCCTTCACTAGAAAAGCGAGAATCGGTTTCCACCCCGTTTGCCAGAGAGGCCAACTCGGCTCAGCTGAAATCAAATCCATATTCATCAAATCTCCCTGTTTGGATCACTTATTATGTTAAAATGAAAAGTAGTATTTCAAAGGGATTCAATTTATGTTCCAAGGGACATAAGAACCATTCTTAAAATATGAACGATTCCTGCAATAAATTATTAGTGGCAACCTCTGGTCAGGTCTCTTAGAACTGTTTCAGAGAACTAAAGATGAATTTGCCATTTCTCATTCCCAGAGTTTAGAGGCCTACGAGAATGAGTTTTTAAATCTATGACTTACTGCCTGTTACTAAGTGATTCTGGCTCTGTCAATAAATTTGTTCGCAGCTCTAATTGTGTTAATGAATTGAGCATAATTAAACTTACAACATGTCATGAGTTTCTTCTGGCAGAACTCAGTAGATTTTTCAAAAAAAGATCTCTGTGGGAAAACAAATAAATGTACTGCACAACTTCTGCCTTCACCATAGTCTCTGTGGAGAAAAGATTGGAATAAGGAATTCTGAAATTGACTTTTTGAAGAATATTTCTCTCCGAATAAAGTTTTATTCAATTTGCAATGACTGTGACCTGTTCTTTGATCAAATTCACTAGGTTGCGAGCTCCTTTAAGGTAGAAAGTATATATTATTTTGTCTTTATCTCCGACTCTAGGTAGAGTGCCTATTACATAAAAATGTATAGTAAGTTAATGTGACCACATGAACAAATTCAGTCTCAATAGTCCCATTTGGGGCCTTATGGCCTTATGGGGGGAAGGAAGCCTATTTGGTCATCTCCTATGTGCTGGTCACTAGGTCCAGAGCTCTAACATATAATGTAATCCCAGACTTTGGGAGGCTGAGGCCAGAAGATTGTTTGAGCCCAGGAATTCAAGACCAGCCTGGGGAACATAGTGAGATCCCATCTCTACAAAAAATAGCTAGGCATGGTGGTGCACATCTGTAGTCCTAACTATTCAGGAGGCTTAGGTGGGAGGATCACATGAGCCTAGGAGTCCAAGACTGAAGTGAGCTATAATTACACCACTGCACTCCAGCCGGGCAACAGAGTTGTTGAAAACGGGTTTATAACATCAGGAAAAGTCCATACCCAGACAATGGATGACTCAGCAAGGCTAGTTTACTTCCTATAGGAAGGGTGCAACTCGCCGGTAGTCCTACCATGAGAGCACACCTGAACAAGGAGACAGGGATGTTTATAGCTTTCATAACCTGATGCAATTGCCCTACCACTCTGTCCAGTTTCCACTGGCCAGAACGGGACCTCACATTCTATGCTTGACCCGATTGGCTAAAAACTTGGAAATTTTCTAAAGAAGTAAAGACAGAAGAGAACAAAGGAAAAGAGGAAGTAACTTGGGGAATTCTTAGAGATGCTATAATATTTCCAAAAAAGGAAGAGGATTAAGCTATGACCTAAGACTTGCCTGAACTTGTCCGAGCATGTCGGGGCAAATATCTAGGTTAAAGTGTAAGAACTAAGAAGACAGGATGCACTTTTTGCTTTATTATGACTAACAGCTACTTTAAGATTATTAGCAAAAGTTTTAAAGTAAATCAACCTTTGAAGAAACTGTTATTTATTCATAATTAACTGAGAGGAAAACTTTGAAGAGGAACATTTTATTTATTCTTATTTCCTACAGAGTGAAACTTTGCCTCAAAAAAAGATAAATAAAATAAACTTAACGCTTACAAAACTCACTGGAGGGTATCTAATTACAGTAGATTCCTCCTTACCTGAGTCTTTGCTTTCTGCTGTTTCAGTTGCCCATGGTACAGTATACAATAAGATATTTTGAGGGAGAGACGACTACATTTACCTGTGGTTTACTATAGCATATAACTGGTCTATTTTATTATTAGTTATTGTTGTTAATCTCTTTTTTTCTTTTGAGATGGAGTCTTACTCTGTCATCCAGACTGGAGTGCAGTGGCAAGATCTTGGCTAACTGCAACCTCTGCCTCCTGGGTTCAAGCGATACTCCTGCCTCAGCCTCCTGAGTAGCTGGGACTACAGGTTTGCGCCACCACGCCTGGCCAATTTTTTGTATTTTTAGTAGAGACAGGGTTTCACCATGTTAGCCAGGATGGTCTTGATCTCCTAACCTCGTGATCTGCCCACCTCAGCCTCCCAACGTCCTGGGATTACAGGTGTGAGCCACCGCTCCTCTTACTGTGCCTAATGTAGAAATTAAACTTTATCATAGGTATGTACAGTGTGAACCTTGAAAATTTGAGACAGGTCTCAGTAAATTAAGAAAGTTTATTTTGCCGTAGTTGAGGACGCACACCCATGATCAAGCCTCAGGAGGTTCTAATGACATGTGCCCAAGGTAGAGCACAGCTTGGTTTTGTACATTTCAGGGAGACATGTGACATCAACGAACCATATGTAAGATGAACATTGCTTCATGCAGAAAGGCGGGACAAACAAATGTAAAAAGCAAAAGCAGGAGGACTGGAAGCAGGGAGGGGGCTTCTAGGTCATAGGTAGATAAGAGACAAATGTTTGCCTTCTTTTGAGTTTCTGATTAGCTTCTCTAAAGGACGCAATCAGATATGCATTTATCTCAGTGAGCAGAGGGATAATTCCCAACAGAATGGGAGGCAGGTTTGCCCTAGGCAGTTCCCAGCTTGACTTTGCCCTTTAGCTTCCTGATGGGAGGGGAGGTGCCAAGATATTTTCCTTTCACAAAAGTCATTTGTCACATAATGACATTTCAGTCAATGACCAACTGTATATATATGACATTGGTTTCATAAGATTATAACATTATTCTATGTTTTCTATGTTTAGATACACAAATACTTCCCATTGTGTTACAATTGCCTATAGTATTCCATACAATAACACGTTGTACAGGTTTGTAGCCTAGAAGCAATAGGCTATACCACATCCCTTGGGTGTGTAATAGGCTATATCATATAGCCTGGGTGTGTGGTAGGTTATTCCATCTAGGTTTGCGGAAGTACACGCTATGATGTTCACACGATGAAGAAATCACTAAACAATGCTTTTCTCAGATTATGTCCCCATCCTCAAGTGATACATGCCTGTATAGGAAAAAACCATGGCATATACAGGGTTTAGTGCCGTCCACAGTTTCAGGCATCCACGGGGGGACTTGGAACATATCCCCCTGTAATAATGGAGGACTTCTGTATCTTGCTTTGGTATGTGAGAAAGCTAAAGCTCAAAGAGGTTGAGTAACTTACCTGAGCCTAGATTTAAGCGGGTGGGAGAATTGGAATTTAAATCTATGTCTACTTAGCTCCTTTCATGGCCCCATGCTGTGCTTACAAAATACTTGAGGGGCAGGTGTGCTTGTTAGGTCTCTGGTTGACAAAGGTGCCATATAAATAGTTATCAGGAGTTCTTTAGGCACTATACACTTTGATTAAATAATTTGCCTTTGCTTACATCCTTTTTTAAAAAGTAAAATTAGTTGGCAGTTAAGAAGGATTTCCACCTTTTTTCAGCAAGGATTTCCAACTTTTTAAAATGCATTTTGTTCGCATTGTGTCTGCTGCAGTGCAAGGCATGGGTCTGGCATACTGGGAGCTTTTACTAAGTGCTTAATGTGACAAATAGTTCATTGAATTATTATTTTATGAAATGCTGCTGCCAAAAGAGCACTGCTTTTAACTCTCAAGACCTAAGAGCTTGATTTTGACAAATAAGGTAAATGAAGTCAGGACCTAGACAGCTTTCCTTACCTGTCGGCACAGTAAAAGGGAAAGAAAAACCCCTAAACCTATGGTTTAGTCCAGAGGTTTATATTCATGTCCATTTTGCTAGAGCCACTCACAAATAATCTCATGGGGTTCTTAGAGTTTTAGCTATTTCCTGAGAGTGGAAAGCCTGAGATAGGAAGAGGAAAGTAAGAAAAGAAGCAATGAGTTCAAATAAATTCTATTAATATTAATGTCTCTTTACAGTGTATAAGTTTCTCCAACATCTTCTGTCTTATTCCAGTCTAAGAAGAGTAACCCCATAAATGGAGCAGGACACCGAGCATAATTCCCATTTCACATATGCAGAAATAGAACAATTGAGGGTTATGCTTAAAAAGCCCAACCCAGCAGCCTGGGCTTACTCTCCTTCCTTCTGCAGCTCATCACACTCTGGAGAGCAGTTTGCCAGGGCTCTCCCGTTGAGGAAGCACTGTGAGTTCCAGGCAGGCCAAGACCACCAGCAGGGAAGGTATGAGGTAGGGGGTGGGTCCAACCTCCTCCACTAGACCCACTCCAAGAAAGCAGGGCATGTTGGACCAAACTTGGGGACCTCCATGCATTGAGAGATGCTAAAAGAATGAGAATGTAAAAGCATAATTGCAGGTAGATCAGGCTGGTCAGAAGGTAGTGAGTTACCTCAATTGATTGTTCATAGTTAAGATTGAACTCCTTGTTCTACTCTTTCCTCCCTTCTCACTACTACACTTGACTAGTCTTTTTTTTAAAAAAAAAAAAAAGAGGGTAGATCAGATGGCAAACAAGCTCATTTTGGCTAAGAAGCCCAAGAGAAATATGAATTAGACAAGTAATCAATAGATTTCAGATATCTAACTCTGTACTATAGAACTCAAATCTTCAGCATGTTTAATTTTGTTTCTGAAAAGGTTTATTTAATATAAACACAAATGATGCTCTACTACTATTTGGTTTTTAATAAAGTATCATATGTGGGGGAAC
Organism: Alouatta palliata; assembly: GCA_004027835.1. Lineage (NCBI taxonomy): Eukaryota > Metazoa > Chordata > Mammalia > Primates > Atelidae > Alouatta > Alouatta palliata. The sequence goes on from PVKV010022324.1 coordinate 19,791, forward strand.
CTGTAACAATATTGCCTCTTAATTGATTTTTTCAAGTCATCTGTTTAATAAAATACAGTTAATCCTTATTGTTTGTGAATTCCACATGTATGAATCTGCCTGATTGCTAAAATTTATTTGTAATCCTTAAATCAGTATGCTTGGTGCTGTTACGTAATTTTGAGGACACATACAGAGTGGTGAAAAATTGGAGTGCACATTCTTAGCTGAGGTCAAAGTGATGGTTTCCTTCTTGTTTCAGGTCTTATATACTGTAAAGCTTTTTGTGTAGTCTATCGAGTGGCACCTTTTCCACGTTTTTGGACCTTTTGTGGTGATTTTGCTTTTTAAATGGATCCCAAGTGCAGTGATAAAGTGCTGCCTAGTTTTGTCAGCCCAAGAAGGCTGAGATGAGGCTTAAGGAGAAAATATGTGTGTTAGATAAGCTTTCTCCAGGCATGGACAAACTGATAATTATGAAATAACTGATAGTTATTAGCTATGAGTTCAATGGTAATGAATCAACAATATATATTACATAAGGTATCTTTAAACAGAAACACACATAAAACAACGTTACATATTAACCAGTTGACAAAAACGTTATGACCAGAGGCTTGCAGGAACCTAACCCTGTATTTTTCCTAGGAGCAAAGGTTAAGTATTTGCTAATTCCATGTTCACAACTTTATAAAATATAACCACCACACATAATGAGAATCAATTGTGCATTTTAAGAGACAGTCTAGGCTGGGCGCGGTGGCTCACGCCTGTAATCCCAGCACTTTGGGAGGCCGAGGCGGGTGGATCACGAGGTACATGGTGAAACCCCGTCTCTACTAAAAATACAAAAATTAGCTGGGCATGGTGGCACGTGCCTGTAGTTCCAGCTACTCGGGAGGCTGAGGCAGGAGAATTGCTTGAACCCAGGAGGCAGAGGTTGCAGTGAGCCAAGATCACGCCGTTGCACTCCAGCCTGGGTAACAAGAGCGAAACTCCATCTCAAAAAAAAAAAAAAAGAGATAGTCTAACGAGGGTCTGGCTGGTGACAGTTCACTAGGTGCTAGTTGGCACACAGTAGACACTCAGAAGATGTTTTAGTGAAGGAAGCCAAAAGATTTACACTCTATAAGTTGACAAGGATATTAAATAGAACCTATGCTAACTGGTTATGTATCCAAACTACATGGAGAAATGAACAGAAGCAGGTCAAGATGGGAAGAAATAGTCTGAAGCTGACAGCTGACTCCCATAGAAAAGGTTAAAGGGTAAGTATCCATATGGCATGACTCCAGCAGCTTCAGAGAGACTCGGAGGCCCAGAGACAGAGAGATCCCCAAGAAAAGAAACTGGCGACACCCAGGGTGGAAAACCTGCAAAGCCGCTGTCACTTTTGTCTGCCCACAGGAGAGGGGTTTGAGAGTGGAGCTACAGAACAAAAAATTGCTATTGGTAGTTTCTAAACCCTTGTAAAAGTAGTCCCAGTCCTAACACCAAGCCAGATAGCACATCAGTTTTTTTTTTTTTTTTTTTTTTTTTGAGACTAAATCTCACTCTGTTGTCCAGGCTGGAGTGCAGTGGTGCAATCTTGGCTCACTGCAACCTCCGCCTTCTGGGGTCAAGCTATTCTCCTGCCTCAGCCTCCCAAGTAACTGGGACTATAGGCGCTCCACCATGCCTGGCTAATTTTTGCATTTTTTTTTTAGTAGAGATAGTGTTTCAACCTATTGGCCAGGCTGGTCTCGAACTCCTGGTCTCGTGATCTGCCAGCCTTGGCCTCCCAAAGTGCTGGGATTACAGGTGCTAGCCACCGCACCCAGCAGCACATCAATCTTAAAGAAGGTGAGTGCTGATTTGTTCTCATAATCATCATGGTAGGTAGATAGGTAGTGGCCCCTGAGAGTTGTCCACATCCTAATCCCCAGAACCCATGACTATTGTTATATGGGAGAGAGGAATTATGTTTACAAATGGAATTAAGTTTACTAATCAGCTGGCCTTAAAATCAGGAGATTATCCTGGATCATCTCTCTGGGTGGACCCAATGTCATCACCAGGTCCTTATAAGAAAGCAGGAGGCAGAATAAGAGTCAGTGTCAGAGTGTTGTAACGTGGGAAAGACTCCACCATCACTGATGGCTTTGCAAAGGAAGAGGGTCATGATCCAAGGAATGCGGGCAACTTCTAGATGGTGACGAAGGCAAAGAGACAGTCTCCCCTCCAGCCTCCAGAAAGGAATGCAGCTCTGCTGAGACCTTGATTTTAGCTCAGTAAGACCAATTTCGGGCTGCTGACCTTAAGAACTGTATGGGAATAAATATGTGTTGTGTTAAGTCACTAAATTCATAGTAATTTGTTACAGCATCAGTAGGAAACTATTCCTGTATTTGTGTGGCGTTTTAGTGTTTTCAGATGCTTTGATCTCTGTGACCCTGAATGATCTTTATAAATCTGGGGAAGGGAGAGACTAGAAGACCCCAAACCTGAAAACTTGTGCCTACTAAGAAGCTGAACTGGACCCAAGTTTGCTTTTATAAAGATTCCTTTAGTTCATAATTTAAAAGTTCTAAAATCTTCCCAGATCACATCCAAACATTTGGGAACCTGTGAGGGACACCCTTATAGAACTGAAATGACATTTTCCAGGACAGCCAATCAGGAGAGGCAATGGGAATCTAAGCATTTCCACAGCAGTTCACTGCCGCCTTCTCTGAGGTAGTGCCATATCAGAGGCTGCTTGATAGGTGTGATAGGCAGAATTTTGGTCCCTATGCCCTTTACCCTCTGGGCCTATGCCTATGAATATGTGATGTTGCATGGCAAAAGGAACTTGGCAGTTGTAATTGATGTCACTAATTGGGGACCTTAGCATTGGGAGATTATTTTGGATTACCCTGGCCATACCGATGTTATTACATGAGCCCTTAAAGCAGGGCTTTACCCCTGATGAGAATGGAAAAGAAATGGAGGCAGAGAGATGCATTAGGGGACGTCACAGAGATTTGAAGCTCAACAAAGACTAAACATCACTGATGGTTTGAAGATGGAGGGAAACATAGATACCGTGAGAAGGAAATGAATTCTTCCAACAACCAGTGAGCTTCAAAGAGGACTTGAGCCCCAGTGAAAAGGGTAGCCCTGATAGATACCTTGGCTTTCACCCAGTGAGACCATAAGCAGAGAATACAAATGAACCACACTGTGGGCAGACCTCTGACCTACAGTACTGTGAGATAATAACATAAATGTGTTCTGTTGTTAAATTTGTGGCCACTCGCACAACTAACGCAATAGGAAAGGGGTCATAAAAGATACAGAAATAGAGATGTTCCTTTTGGGCATAGGGACCAAAATTCTGCTATCACACCTATCAAGCAGCCTCTGATATGGCACTACCTCAGAGAAGGAGGCAGTGAACTGCTGTGGAAATGCTTGGATTCCCATTGCCTCTCCTGATTGGCTGTCCCAGAAAATGGCATTTAAAAAAGGGATGAACTTACATTTGCAACTAGAGGACGGGAAGGATTCTGGATAGGAGACAGAATTAAACATGGATCTTAAAAGATAGGTCTCAAATCAAAACTTTGGCAAGTGACCAGGAGTGATGGTCCACACCTGTATCCCAGCACACTGGGAGGCCAAGGTGGATGGATCATCTGAGGTCAGGAGTTCAAGACCAGACTGGCCAACAAGGCAAAACCCTATCTCTACTGAAAATACAAAAATTAGCCAGCATGGTAGTACACACCTGTAGTCCCAGTTACTCTGGAGGCTGAGACACAAGAATTGCTTGAACCCAGGACGTGGAGGTTGCAGTGAGCCAAGATCACACCACTGCACTCTAGCCTGGGTGACAGAGACTCCATTTCCAAAAAAAAAAAAAAAAAAAATTGGGCAAGTGAGTGTGGAGGTGGGGGGAAATTCCCAGAGAAGGGAACAGCCTGAGTAAAGGCAGGCAGTGGGGCTCAGGATCTATCCTAGGACCAGAGCATACTCCAAACAGAGCCAGGGTCACAGCCTTCTCATCTAGATTCTGGAGAATTATTCCAGGTCAGATTGGCCCGAGGGTGCAAATCCACAGTGAAAATTCTAGCCTGGGTGTTAAGTCACATTCTGAAGCCTCCAGTAGAGATGAAAGAAGATGCATTCCAGTTTGGGCTCAGTCCCAGGCTAACTTGTCTGTGTGTGCGTTGCGATTCCAGGACTACACCAAGTTAGTACTTACCCTGGAGCTAGCTCAGACTGACCCCAAAGGCAGGGCAAGCTGAGTGAGAAGCTGGCTGGAGCTGCAGGCTGCTTGGGAGGAAGTGGGAGGCAGTACTGGTGGGTGCCAGAGCTCTGACTGCCAATCTTTCATATCAATAAATAAGATTCATCCCATCCAGTCATCTCTACTAGTTGTTACCTTGAAAAATATACTGGCGAATAAAATAAATAAAGTGAGCATTGTCTGCTCAGCAACTTGTAAGCCTAAATGGGTAGATGGTTTTGATAACGCCAGTCAATGTCAAACAATGGAAATAATGACTCAGGAGGTGTTTCTGATGTCCAGTCATCTGCAGTGACTGCAATGATTCAACATCCTTGTTGAGAACACTGACAAACCTCCCATACAAGCCTATGTCATCAGATGTAAAGATAGTGAGCTGCTCCCTCTGAGATCTCTCTTGCCATACCCTTCTACAATCAAGTGTGCTTGACAAATGTGCTGTGGTTGTGGTGAATACAAATAAGACAATAATGGTTTCTAATTGGAAGCCACACCCAATAAGGAGTTGAAGTTCTTTTGGCGAGTTCATTCTTCCAAAACATGTATCTGACCTCCATCCACCAACTGCACTGAAATAATATGTATCTAAATAGCATTTAGATTTTTAAGAATCTTCTCTTGGTTTAGGAGATAGATTCAAGTGAGGGGGGGCATATCAAACAGTAGGTTTTCAATGCAGTGGCGGGGAAGAAGTTCCCAGCAGAGGCAGGAAGGAGAAAGTTGGGATATTTGGGGATTAGCAAATGCTCTCAGAGAATGACATCTGTTCCATTAGAAAGGAATGGCAGTTTTCAATATAATACATTGTGATTATGTTTTCCCAAGTTCTTCTGGCTTAAACCCAAGAAGGCAGTGAAACCAACGCTGGCTATGGAGTCAAGAAGCCATGAGTCTGAATTCTAGCTCCACTGTCAATGAACTGCATGTCTACCTCACCTGGGAAAATGTGAAGATTCAACATATTCAAGGAGAGAATATTTGTGAATGTGCTTGTAATGTGCTCCCAAATGTTCCTGGTGATTGCATCTCTGTATTCTGTCATTCCTCTGCAGTCTTAAAGAGCCTTGCCCGGCAACTGGGACAGGTGTCCTGTCATGGAAAATAGTATAGGTTTCCCTCCTTAGTGAAGGAGATTACAGCAGGGAAAATTCTGCCAAGGGGCCAGCAGCCTGAAAACATGCCCACTCTGTGGACATTTTTTCACTCGTGTCTACTCCAAGGGAAGTTTCTTTCTCTGCGAATGAGAGCCGGGCTGTCACCTTCGTTCAGGCATCCTGCACTCTCCGTCGTGTCCGTCACACATATGGTGCCTGGCAGGGTGCACCTCCACTCCAAGGCCCTTTCTGGAGAGCATCTGCTAACCCTGCCAGCCTGATGCCTCCAACCTCAGCACCACCTTTTCCCAGGTTTCTTGCTGAATCAACCAATTAGCTCAGATTGTCTCTGACTGCTTTGAACTATGTCTTGTTAAAACATGGGTGGATGGGGACCTGGTGAAGTCCAAAAGTCACTCTAAAAATGAAGTCTCTTAATACAGCCCCGAAGCCAGAAGCTCCTCTATCCTCCATTTAATATAGTTAGCGGCCTTAGTGTTCAAGTTTTCAGTGTGACTTCTAGGAGAATCCTGGTAGGAATTTGGAGCAACGCCTTCACTGAAGCATTTCTCATGACATTTCCTCCAGGATCTTCCCACAACCTAAAAGCAAACTGCACAATTTATTTTGGAAAAAAAAAAAAAAAACTGACTCTGTGTGCAAGGGATCAATGATATATTAAATCACAGATTATCTTTCCTTTAACAGCTGCCCCTCAGCTCATCACATCCTTGTGACAGTCCCAATACCTAAGAGTCAAATAATCACACGAAAGTTTCCATCTCTCTGCAACTAGTTTTTGATAAGACTGAACTCTCTCTGGAACAATAGCATTCCTTGCACTTTCCCAAAGAATGTTTCTTCAAGGTACCGTTTACTTTTGGGAGCCAGGTAGAGGGTGAGAACAGAGTTGTCCCATCACCCTTGGAAACTCTGTCTAGGGACTTGGGATTTTCCTTCTTTGGAGTTGTCTTTCCCTGATTCCAAGTGCTTAGTTTGATTCCTAAAATTATATTGAGGATTGCTTAAAAGCTAACTAGGAACTTAACATTAAGGGAAGCTTATAAAAGCATTTTTATATAATACATAAAAGACTCTTATAAGCTCCAAAATGTCCCTGTGGAGGTTATTTATTTGTTATAAGTAAAACAATTTTTATTAAGAAGCTACCATTCACTACCTCTGGTGTTTATTCTTCAACCTGAGAACTATTCTGGTTTACCAAGCAAGTCTTATCAATCAATTCCTCATGCAAACTCTGGAAACTTTTACAAATGAAAACTTCAACCAAAAACCACAAAGGAAACCTACGTTTTAGAGGTGATACCTGCCTTAATTGTTTGCAAATTGCTGTGATATCACAGTTGACATCGTGAAGGGAATGAAGAAGAAATATACATAAATCAAGCTTTTTTCTATATTTAAACTATTTCTTCTGACTAAATAGATTATTTTAGATTTGCACATTCAGTGTAATTAGTGCATATGGTCCAGCTGTGAAGAAATAGCTGCGGACTCCTAACTTATTATTAATTAGGCTCATTAAAATGCAAGTAAGAGAACGTTGCCTAGGTAAACAATACCTTATGTCAAAAAGTCATTACTTGACAAGAGCTAGTCTTCCTAAGTAAAGTCATTACTGATATTTGGTGGAGGCTTTTTTTTAAGGCACCATGGGTGCCAGTTAACTACTTTTGACTGACATCAAGGACAGACATGCAGAGCTGGAAGGAGCTGGTGGTGCAGCACAGCAATTCTTTTCACATCATTTCAAAATACGTCTGGGGAAGGTTAAAGGTTGACAGCCCAATGACAGGCCTTCTTCAACTGCCGTGGTGTCACAGCAGGAGCATGTCAGGAAAATTTCCTCGGCCCCTCTGAATTTCTTACATGTTCACATTTCTTTTCCTGTCTCACAAGTAGGGAGGGATTGGCAGCTTTGTGACAAACACCTGGGAAAGAAAAATGTGCATTATCCCTGTTAGGAACCAGGGAGGTGGGGAGGTGAAAAAACACCTGAGCTCAAGGGGGAAGTCTCTGCTGCTCCTTTGCCAAATCAGAGGGGAGGGCAGGCCACACTAACCCACAGGGACATCCCATACTGGCCCCACTTCTTGTAACTTTGCACACTCTTCCAAGGGAGTTTATAGGTTAGCTGTGGTTTCTGTCCCCTGGAAACGCAGCTCCACAGCCTGGTAACTCAGGAATCCGCTCAACTAACTTGGTGGAGGTCTTTCCAGCCTGCTGTGTGAGACCCCAAGCAAGGTGTGCGGAATGAACTCCAGTTTTCCATACCCTGGCCTTGGAGAGTGCCCAACTTCATGTGCAGACACTGTAGTCAGGATCTTTGAAGGTCTCAGGATTACTCCCCAGGCATAATCTTCTCTTTTAGATTTCTTTGTTTGAGTGCAACAGAGGCAGCAGCATACACACCAGCTGATTTCTGGAGTTCTAGAAATGCTTGCTTGTCTTTAAAAGTCCATGCACGCTTCCATATAAATCACAGCAGGAATGCAGGCTCTGGTCTAAATGGATCAAAAGAAGCTATTGACAGATGCTGAAATGAGTGTCTACCCTTAACACTGGGTCAATTGATAAGTGTCTGACCTAGACTTTTGACTGACATGAAGAGCTGTCAAGAAGAAATCTTCTTTCCCAGTGATGACAATAAGGCAGGAGGAGAGCAGAGGGAGGAAAGAGAAAACCAGGGAAAGATCTCACTCCCTGGTGGACACAGTCCTGTCCTCCTAGTTGCACCCCAGGCAACTGTATGCTCAGTTATGATGTTCATTCAGCACCTGTGCTTGATAAAGGATGGGAGGAGTACAGTTGAATCCAAGAATTCCATAAATGGAATTTAGAAAAAAAACTGAAGTTTGTCTCGATCAAATAGAACCTTATCATTAATATTACTTTTAATCTCCATTCTAAAATGATTATAGGAGAAACGTGAAATTTAAGGCAAAATTTTTTCCATGCTACCACATAGGCAAGTTTACGTCCTTGAATAGAAATATGAACCAAAATGTTAGAGAGGTCCAGAAGCACACTAATCTGTGCTATTACTGTTTTAGCATATAGCACATGACCTCTTCAAGGGGAATGTTCTAGAGCATATCCTATTTTTGCAATATCATTTATCCTATATTTTAATTCAACTAATATCCACAAAGTTAATTTAGATACCTTTGCATATCAAGAAGCTATCATTTTATATTCCAGATTTTTCCTTTTGCATTGTGATAATGTGTCCTGACAAACAGCAGGATTCCATTATTAAATAGTGATGCTACCCAAATCCAGGCCTGTCCTTTGCTTAATGGCTGCTGCTATTAGTCCACAGAGAAGGCTCTTCTCCAACCAGAAACTGTGTTAACTGACTCTCACACTGACTTCCAGTCCTCCCTACAACTTTGCGAGTAGCAGTATGACCACTATTTTACAGATGAGGAAACTATAGCCCAGAGGTTAAGTAACCTGCCCAAGGACACTGGCAAACTTGCTTTTTAGTAAAATTGGTATTACATATAAAAGAACAAGGTTGGTGCTGCCCCCAGGAGGCCATTGTACTGTGATCAGCCACACAGACCAATCTGGAGCCGGACACTGGTGGGGGCAGGGGGAGGGCAACAAGGGGGATGAAGGGGTGGAATCCTGCTTCTACTCCACCAATTCTGAGTCCTTTGCTATTTTTTTTCTAAAATTTGAGGAAAGAGGGCCAGGCATCGTGGCTCATGCCTGTAATCCCAGCACTTTGGGAGGCCAAGGTGGGTGGATCACCTGAAGTCTGGAGTTTGAGACCAGCCTGGCCATCATGGTGAAACCCTGTCTCTACTACAAATACAAAAATGAGCTGAGCATGCTGGTGGGCACCTGTAATCCCAGCTACTTGGGAGGCTCAGGCAGGAGAATCGCTTGAATTCAGGAGGCAGAAGTTGCAGTGAGCTGAGATGGTGCCACTGCACTCCAGCCTGGGTGGCAAGAGTGGGACTCATCTCAAAAAAAAAAAAAAAAAAAAAATTGAGCAAAGACAGACCAAAATCACCGAACAGGGTCTTTGCAGATTTGATTAGTTAAGGATACAGAGGAGATCCTACTGAATTAGAGTGGGCCTTAAATCCAATGACTGGTGTCCTTATAAGAAGAGGAGTGGAAACAGACACAGAGAAAAAGGCAATGAGAAGGAAGACGAGGTAGGGACTGGAGTAACGCCCCTGCCAGTTGAGGAATGCCAATGATTGACAGCAGTTACTGGAATCTAGGAGAAAGGCAAGGGATGGTTTCTCTCTCAGAACCTCTAAGAAGGAATCAATCCTGTTGACACCATAATTAGTACCTCTAAATCCCTGAACTATGAGAGAATACATTTCTCTAATTATTATTTTTTATATCTTTATTATATAGAATTACATTAATAATAATTACATAAATTACATAAAAATTATTATTATTATTTGTATCTAGAGACGGGTTTTGCCTTTTTGGCCAGGCTGATCTTGAACTCCTGGCCTCAAGTGATCCGCCCACCTCAGCCTCCTAAAGTGCTGGGATTATAAGCATGAGCCACTGCACCTGGCCTATCTCTCTTATTTTATTCCATCAAGTTTTTAGCAATTTGTTATGGCATCCCTAAGAAACTAACACACCATCCTTTTAAAATATACCAAGAATATAACCACCACTTGCTGCCTTGAATACCGTAACCCTCAAAGATATCATGTTTCTGAATGAATGCAATCACCTCCTAATGCTCTATCTTTACCTCCTCACAGTCTGTTCTCAACTCTTGAAACAGAATGGTCCTGTTAAAATATGTTATATTGCTTCAGTTTGTGTCATTGTTCTCCACTGAGATGGTAGAATTTATTATTGTATCTATTATTACTATTAGGATATTATGAAGGATGCTATCTAATATATCTCATACTCATCCTTTTGTAAAACCTTGGGAAATATTTTTTCATGTCTTGAGACCAAAACCAGATTATGCTTCCCCAGAACAATGGTTTATTTGTACCTTATGGACCCTGTAAATCTTTTACCTGATTGTATTGTTGACTTTGCTTTACCAGCTATGAAGCTCAGGTGCAAATTGCAGCCCACCTCTAGCTCCCAAATTAATTCACATTTGCATGCATTTTGTGATTTATGCTTACCTTTGATTTAATTATTTTGCCTGCCTTGATTTTCCTTTTTAGTTTCCTCATTTACAGTAAAATATTTTGTAAAGTATTTTAAAAGTGAATTTTTATAAGCCACTTTCACTTTTTTGTTGTTTTTGAAGATAAATAGAAGAATAAAAACGACGACAAAATACTGAATTTGATCAGATCATTCCTCTTACTAAAACACTGTACAGACTCCCCACCTTCCACAGGATAAGAGCCAAAATCCCTCTGGGAGCACACACAGCCCCACGCCCTCTGGCCCCATGGCCTCTTGGATTTCTTCTCCTACCACCTTGCTCCTTTCTCACTCTGCTCTGGCCACACTGGCCTCTGTCCTCCTCCTTGGTATCTCAGGCTGCTGCTGCCTTCCTCTGAGCTCCCCATGACTCACTCTTCACTTCCTTCAAGCCTTTGCACAAAGGTCCTTTTCTCCACGTGGCTTACTCCCACCATCCTATCTTAAATAACAACCCCCAACATGCTCAGTCTCTCTCACTCTGCTTTACTTTTTTTCCATAGCAGTCAGCATCTAACAAACTATAAAATTCAATTAGTTATAATGACAACTGTTTGTCTTGCCCCCACAATAAAGTGTAAGCTTCATAACACAGAAATCATTATTTTGTTACACTCCACATGGCTACGAGAGTGCTCAGAACACAGAAGGCACTCAAAAATATTTGACAAATTGGTGAATGGATAGATAAATGAATGAGGGAAAGAGAAGTAGAGGAGGTCAGAGAGGTGTCAGGAACCAGATTATGTAGGGGCTTTTAAACTCAGGAAAGGAATTTAAATTTCATTCTAAGTAGAAGAAAGACAGCGTCTAACCTGTGTGAAGTATTTAGTTCATTCTCTACCCATCCGAGGGTCCAATTTTTTCTGCCATTGTAGAGGGTTATTTGAACAACTCAATGAACTTATGGATAATATCAGGATCCTTAAAAATCCTTACATATGAACTTGATTCAAAACAGAACCAAGAGTTTGTTTATTTGCCTCAGAAATGATAATCAATTAATTAGTTTTAAAATATCAGAAAGAGACGACAAATATAAGAACCATTCACTGAACCGGTAACCGAATCTTCATGACTAATGAGCAGAGCCTTTCTTTATTTGCAATTAGGAAGGTTGAATTGACAGAGGAAAAGGCAGTCAGCTTCTGGACCTCACTGGGGTTTAACAGCAGAGTCTTGCTTCCTGGCCGATGCAGCTCAGCAAATGTTGGCATTTTAGGACAATTCTGTGTGTGGCCAAAGAAATGTTCAGTAATTGAGAACTGCGTCAGCCTTAGTTGGCATCCCTTTTCGTTTGTTCATAAGATGTTTGTGCCTTCATCCCAGAGGGTGGAAAATTACCTTTTAAAAGCCTCATCTAACTTTCCTTTGAGCTAAAAGGTCTGTCTCCAGTAACATTTGTATTGTTTTTCCTTTCCGTTTTAGTGCTGCAAATTGGTTATCAAAATACTTCCCTGACCTTCCCCTTCCCTCTCCATCACACACTGACACGTCTAGCCTAAATTTGCGTCTTGCATCACCTCAGGAAACTCATGGCTAATTTCATTATTTGGGAGAGAAAAATGCAAATGAAGCCAGACAGCTGGTGCTCTCCTCGAGGCTGCGAGTGATGGAGGGGCCAAGGCCCATCTCATCAGAGGCCCTCACACCCTCCTGCTCAGACGGGCCCTGGCGGGGAGAGAGCGGGGAGGCTGCTGGAGCAGCAGGAACAGATGGCTAGGAGGGGAAAAGATGGAGAAGCCCAATGTGCTGGAGAGACTGGGGGAAAGGTGGAGTGTCAGGTGCCGGGCAGTCAGATGCAGCACACAGGACAGGGATGGGCACTTGCAATCCCCGAACCCGTCACTTCCGGAAGGGCCACGGAGCTCTGGAATTCCATTTGGTGGCGTTGTCTGCCAATGGCAATTGGCAATGTCTCTGCTCTGACCTCCATGGCTGCACCTACAGTTCATTTTCTGTTTCTGCATGCTTAACATCCTTTTTTTTCCAAAAAGGAGATGTCGATAGAGAGAAAAAAAAATAAAGGAAAGGAGAATGAGAGCCCATTGTTTTCCTTCTGAATGAGCCTCAGTCTGCAAAGCCGAGTGTGTGAGAGACATCTGACTTCATGTTTCTATTGTAATTTCATTTTCTCATCATGCCCTGCTGGAGTGATGGAAACTTTACTTTGTTCAGTATCCTCCCTTCCTCTGGAATTCAGTGAAATAACAGGAGACTTAGAAAGTCTGAAGGGAGGGGCATGAAGCCCTGTGTCATCTGTCCACACTGCTTTTCGCTGGGGTATCCATCATCCCCTTCAGCCCTTTGGTGGTTGGTCCCTATGGATTGCTGCTGAAGGGGGCTTCATTGGCTGCTCCGTTTCTTATTATTATTCCAGGTCCTTCTGGTATGCACAGCTATCAGACTAGCGCACCAAGGTTGTGCCAGCCTGGAGAAACTTTGTGGGCTCTCTCAGGTTCCATCTAGACTTTGACATGCAGGCTCATGGGGATGATTCTATTCCTGCTTCTCCTTCACAGCAGGCAGGTTACACCAACGCCTGCACACTCTTCCCTTCCCTACTAAGTCACCTTTGAGAATCTTCATCTAGTCTGGGGCAGTAACCTAGTCCTTGTTCACTCTGCATTCCCCCAAGCTCTCAACTCAGACCTGGGCTCAAGGAAAAGGCAAGGAAAACAAAAAAACTGGAGTTAGTATTTCAAAGATAAGTACTTATCATTAAAAAAGATGAGCATGTAGAATGGGGGCTTCCAGCCAAATCCATTTGGGATGGATCTGGGATTCAGGTCTCTTTGAGATACTGTGCTCGCTGATGGAATGTCTGGGTTGGGTAAGGCCACCCTGTCCACCCCACCATATCTGGAACCATGAGCCATATCAGGGGTCCCTCAGGTCTCCCCTGGGGGATTTAAATGACATTTTGATCTGAGGAGCAGAGCGGGACTAATGTACAGCAGCATGGACATCTAAAATCCTGCCAATATTGAATGCTGCCTAAATTGCAGGGGCCACATTGTTGAGAAAGTAGGGAGAGGGGAAAGGAGGAGGAGTTGGATGCACGGATTTAATCACGGCCTTCAAACCGTTCCACTGATTGCAGAAAGCCTGGAGAGGGCTCGCTGGAGACTTGTAATCATTCTTTCGATTGCACTGGGCCTTTTACATTTTATAACACTTTTGCTTTGATTATCTTGCTCTGTATTCACAATATGTCTGTGAAATAGGCGTGTTTTAAAGGTGAGGAACTAGGCAGACATGAAAAGTAAGTAGTGAAGTCCTTAGGGGCTCAGCTGGGTCTCTTCATTGTCCTGCAGTTTTTCTTCTTGCCTCCTCTGTCCCACCCCACTTTGTGGGGCCCAGTAAACTTTGTCCTCTCCCTGGTACACTACTTTGTGTGCACATAACTGGGCCTGATCTTATTTCACCCCGACTAGCCAAATGATCAAGGTTCTTAAGATCCGTGACACCCAAACACATGTTAAGTCGAATAGATCTTAGTTCTTCGCATCTACTGAATGTGCTTTGAATGACTCTGGCCTTGGAGAAACACCTGACTACTGACATTAGCACTATTCTACCTTTTATAGGAATGATGCAGAAATTATTCCATTTCTTTGAACATGGTTGCAGAATGCCTTTATTTGCATATTGCAGTTTTTCAGAAATTATCTCCAACACATGAAAGGCTTTGATTTGTACTAATTCTAATAATATTCAGGGTGAAGGAGAAACTGAGGCACAGCAGATGCTTTGGCTGAAAATCATGAGTCCACAGGGGAACAAGGCAGAGTTTTCAACGTGAATTATCTTAGCTGATACACCTTTTTTTTAAAACTTTTCCCTATGTTTCCTCCTTTGTACACACCGTTCTGCCCTCTAGGCTGTGTTGCACATTGACATGTGTTATTGCACTGTCACTGTCCTATTTTTTCAGGTAAGGACAGTGAAACCCTGAAAGGTTAAGTGCCTCAGACTCGGCCTGCAGTGTCGTCTCCCTCTGCCCGCAGCCCGTGCTACACATTCTGGGTGCTGCTGCTGAGCTCGGCTCAATGGCTTTACGCCTCCCTTTCAGGGAAACGCAGCTGCACTGAAATTCTGTAAATGCTGTAATAGAATTTGTTAACCACTTCCACATGATTTTTAAAGTAAATGTCACACTGCATTGTAACAGTGAGCTAACAACACGTTAGCGAGTTCTCATTCTCATTTAATTCACTTTTCCAATACTGAAGTTACTGTGATGCCTGCAAGGACGGCCACGTTCAGTGAATTACTTGGCAGCTGGGCCATTTATTTCTTCACTTCTCCCTTGCTGCCTCCCTGGGTGGTTTTTGAAATTTAGTTATTGCTACACTTCTTTTCATGCTGCTGTCCCAGGGAGAATGGAGCTGCTGGTTTCAGGAGCAGTCAGATCCGTGCCACTCCGGCCTGGCTGCTGAAGCGCCCCCTGGTTCTTTTTGTCTGCTGCTCCGCCCAGAGCTGGAAGCACAGGCTGAGCTGCTGCTGGCTGTCAGCTTGCCGCGTCTAATATTGTTACGAGACGAACTGTGCCTTTCCTGCCCCCCACCACCCTCAATTTGTATGTTGGAATCCTAATCTCTAGTGCCTCAGAATGCGATCTGATTTGGAAACAGGTTCATTGAAGAGGTAGGTAGTTAAGTGGAGGTCATATTGGAGTAGCGTGAGCCACTAATCCATTATGACTGGTGTCCTTTTAAAAAGGGACAATCTGAACACAGCAACACACACAGGGAGAATGCCATGTGAAGACTGGAGTTATTTGGCCACAGCTAAGGAATTTCTAGAAGCCAGGAGAGAGGCCTGGAACAGATCCTTTCTTAGAGCTTTCAGAGGGTGTGGGCCCCACTGACACTGACCTCAGACTTCCAGCCTCCACAGGTGTGAGATACATTTCTGTTGCTTAAGTGACTCCGTTTGTTTTACTTCGTTATGTCAGTCCTAAGATGCTACAAACTTGTCCACATTGTCCCCATCCTTCCCACCCGCAAGAGTCCCTAAAGGAGCGCCAAGAACCTAGAAAACTCCTAGAGCTCTGGGATCCAGTGATCACTTCATTGGACGGGTTTTCTGCTAGTGACTTTTTTTTTTTTTTTTTTTTTTGAGACAGAGTTTCGCTCTTGTTACCCAGGCTGGAGTGCAATGGCGCGATCTCGGCTCACCGCAACCTCCGCCTCCCGGGTTCAAGCAATTCTCCTGCCTCAGCCTCCCGAGTAGCTGGGACTACAGGCACGTGCCACCATGCCCAGCTAATTTTTGTATTTTTAGTAGAGACGGGGT
>PVKV010022325.1:0-23148 GCA_004027835.1 Alouatta palliata
CAATTCTCCTGCCTCAGCCTCCCGAGTAGCTGGGACTACAGGCACGTGCCACCATGCCCAGCTAATTTTTGTATTTTTAGTAGAGACGGGGTTTCACCATGTTGACCAGGATGGTCTCGATCTCTTGACCTCGTGATCCACCCGCCTCGGCCTCCCAAAGTGCTGGGATTACAGGCTTGAGCCACCGCGCCCGGCCGATGATCAATATTCTTTATAATGAAAACAAATTAGAAAATGTCAATATTTTCAGATGGGAAAGTTAAAAAACTTCTTTTGGTTTTTTAAAATTTTTATTTTGTTTATTTATTAAAAAGATGGGGTTTCACCATGTTGGTCAGGCTGGTCTTGAACTTCCGACCTCAGGTGATCCGCCCACCTTGGCCTCCAAAGTGCTTGGATTACAGGCGTGAGCCACCGCGCCCGGCCTGGTTTTGACTTCTTTAGTACAACTTTTTTTCACTTATCAAAAGTTTGACAGAGTATCTACCACAAAACAAGAGCACATATGCTAAGAAAGCATTTAAAATATATCTTTGTTTCTGGATGAGTGAATGCAATGTTGGGAAATTCTTCCATGTATATCAGATGCTCAGTATGTTTTTTTCTTTTTTTGTGAGACAGAATCTTGCTCTGTTGCCCAGGCTGGAGTGCAGTAGTGTGATCTTGGCTCACTGCAACCTCTACTTCCCAGGTTCAAGTGATTCTTCTGCCTGTTTCCTATGTAGCAGGCATGTGCAACCAAGCCTAGCTAATTTGTGTATTTTTAGTAGAGACGGGGTTTCACCAGGCTGGTCACAAACTCCTGACCTCAGGTGATCTGCCCACTTCGGCCTCCCAAAGTGTTGGGATTATGAGCGTGAGCCACTGTGCCTGGCCTGTCTTTGATTGGGAATACCCAGCATGGTGGCTCATGCCTGTAATCCCAGCACTCTGGCAGGCCAAAGCAGGATCGATTGAGCCTAGGAGTTAAAGATTGGCCCAGGCAAAATATTGAGACCCTGTCCCTACAAAAAATTTAAAAATTAGCCAGGTATGGTGGTTTATGCTGGTCTTTGCCAGGGAGACCAAGGTGAGAGAATTGCTTGAGCCTGGGAGATCAAGGCTGTAGAGAGCCATGACTGTGCCACTGCACTCCTGCCTGGGTGACATGGTGAATACTCACCCCCCCACCAAAAAAAAGGAAGTAGCTTTTATTGCTGTACTTTTAATTTTCTTGTAGACAGGGCTCTTGCTATATTGCCCAGGATGTATTGAACTCCTGGGCTAAAGGGATCCTCCTGCCTTGGCCTCCCAAAGTATTGGGATTATAAGTGTAAACCATTGCACCCAGCCTATATTTCAGTACTTTATATGTTAACAGATCTGGTCTTTAGACATACTGTCCTTCTATCGCTTCTATTTTTACAGATGAAAGAAACCTAGGCTCTTTTAAACTTTCTCAGGTCACAAGCAATGTGGGAGAAACAAACCTTCATTAACATAGACTATTACACATGGGGGAAAACGGGTTTCAAAGTAATATATGGAAAGGCTTTTTGACACTAAAAGGTTGGGCATGTCTATGAGCTTTTTTTTTTTTTTTTTTGAGACGGAGTTTTGCTCTTGTTACCCAGGCTGGAGTGCAATGGCGCGATCTCGGCTCACCGCAACCTCCGCCTCCTGGGTTCAAGCAATTCTCCTGGGACTACAGGCACGTGCCACCACGCCCAGCTAATTTTTGTAATTTTTTTTTTAGTAGAGACGGGGTTTCACCATGTTGACCAGGATGGTCTCGATCTCTTGACCTCATGATCCACCCGCCTCGGCCTCCCAAAGTGCTGGGATTACAGGCGTGAGCCACCGCGCCCGGCCTATGAGCTTCTTACATATGGTTCAGGCTAAACAATTCATCTCAGTACATGAGCGAACTAGTTATTTAGCTAGTCATAATCCGTACTCAAATGAGTCACTGTTGAATGACTGGCGAAATGACAAAAGAGCCTCATGCTGTCCTACTAAGGCTACAGACAGCACAGAGCACATGGCGGCAGAGGCTGAGCTTGTTTGTGCAGGAGCACTCAACACTGCATGTCTCAATAATTAAGCAGTGCATTTAAGAAACATCATGCTAGCATTCGTAGGGAATGGAGAGGTGGCCACTATGCGAAAGAAACTAAAAACCTTCCTTCCCAGACTCATACTTCCCAGACTCATGCTCCAGATTACTCACACATAGAGAATATAGAAAACTATGGGAAAACTGGACATTGCACATTTTCATGTGACATTGTATTTTTTTTTTTTTTTTTTTTTTGAGATGGAGTCTCGCTCTGTCGCCCAGGCTGGAGTGCAGTAATGCAATCTTGGCTCATTGCAACCTCCACCTCCAGGGTTCAAGTGAGATTCTCCTGCTTTAGCCTCCTAGGCACATACCACCATGCCCGGCTAATTTGTTTGTGTTTTTAGTAGACAGGGTTTCACCATGTTGGCCAGGCTGGTCTCAAACTCCTGACCTCAGGTGATCTACCCGCCTTGGCCTACTAAAGTGTTGAGATTACAGGCATGAGCCACGGCGCCTGGCCAACATTGTGTTTTAAGGGAGCTGTTCCTCAGCGCTTCAGTGTATAAACTGCTGATGTCCTGCGTTGCTTGACGGTCACCAAGTTGGAAAATGATAAAACACTGCAGATATGCAAGGCACAAAATGAGATAGATACAAAGCAGAGAGAGAATCGCAAGAACTCCGACGCCCTCTTTTTATTTATAGTAATAGCAAACCATCCACTTGCAAATTCTCTGGTCTCCCGTCAGTTGGAATTAAGTAGGTACTGTGTATCTTTGGGTTCATGTAGTTGTCTCCACTTTGGTAGATACAAGACAGGAAGACACGAACAGCTGAAAAAGAAGGGTATCACACCACTCCAGCTGGAATCCAGCAGGAACCTCTGAGCATGCCACACCTGAACACTTAAGAGGAAAGAAGGAAAGCTGCTCTTCACTTAGTTCGAAAGCAAATTCATTTGAAAGACAGTGCATAAACAGTCATCACAAGTCAGATATATCAACTAGACCTTCAGCTTAGGAAACAAAGTTTTTTGTTTCTTTTTAATAACACACCACCCTGAAATGAATCTGTCAATGAATCCCAAAGATTTGGTACAAACAGTACAATTCGTATTTGCTTTCCTCTTTCCTTTCTTCAAACACCAACTAAAACACAGGTGAAAGAGATGAAATGCATTTCCCCATAAAATCCTCCCTCCATATGCTGCATTTATAGCATGAAAGTGCCACTAGACAGAAGGACCAGAGTTTCTATCATAAACCATGATGCAGGTAATGTTTGAATGAGAACATTGGATATGGATGGTCAGATGAAAGATACCAAAATGTCAGACAGCCCATCGACTGCTGTTGCCATGAGATTCAACAGTCAACATCAGTCTGATAAGCTACCTGACAAGGTGGTACAGCCATGGAGATGTCACGATGATGGTAGGCAAAACAAGCAGACATTCAGGCAGGATTAAAAAAAATAAATAAAAAGGCATTTCTGGCCTGTTGAGATCAAACCCCAATTCTATTCTATTCTGACACAATGCTCAGTATCAATTTTCCTAAAGAAAAAAAAATAAAATTGTTTATTTTCCTCCCAAGCAAAACAAAATAAACAAGTTCAATCAAAAACATCCCAACGGAAAAAAAAAATCACATTAAGAATAAAACACTTACAGAAAGGCAAGAAAACTGGGTTACATACACATTTGTGTCTGTTGAAACCAGAGTACATGCTAGCAAACACAGGTATGAGAGTGTGTGTGTGTTTTTTTTTTTAAGAAATGCGTAATTTCTCTCTTCGGTATCCTTTCATGTGTATGAGATATCTCTCCTCTCCTCTGTTCACAAACCAAGAAATCCCCATGTAGGCCAGTCCCAGAGATACCACTTAGCAGTATGTAGCAGCCCAGTTTCAGCATAACAAAATATGTCTTGGGGCTCTGTCATGCAAATAAATGAAGGCTTAAGAAATTCTTGATGTAGGTGGATACGGCAAGACTGCCACTCAGCTGGTATAAGCTAAAAGTAAAAAATCAAAAACGCTCAAGAAAACGGACACGATTTTGGAATGATCAAAGACGTCTTTATAAAGTTTTTTTCAAGACTTAATTCTGAATATACAGAATAAAAAATGGTGTCAGCTCACTTGTAAGACACCAACCAGATTTTCCCTATACTGTCTCAAAATTTAAAGATCAGTTTCCCCAGAGGGTGTGCAATGCATCATAAAACGGCCCTTTTTTGAGAGTGGGAGAGGGTTGGGCAGGATGGAATATTAAATTGAAACATGATAAACATGCAAGACTGTTATCCAATCTAGGTAATTTATATACATTTTGATGACAGGAAAACAAAGCAATCATGTGTGACAAGCCTAAAAAGCTTGACATATTTCACATACTTAGGAACTTTTTTTGTGTGGTGGGAATTCTCTAATTGTATCTTGCGGGCCTTTTGAAAGTAACAAACAGAAGGCCAGTCTCTGTTGCAAAATTTGCTGCTGCACATCACATCCCACCCTAAGAAAACACAAGCTGGATTGGATTGAGGGTAGATACCTTACCTTAGGACACAAAGGAAAAAGTATGTCAGTGCAAAATATGGACTAAACTGCTTTCAGGAAAAAAGTTTTAAAAATTGATAGAGGTTGGAAAAGGGAATTTTCCTTCCTGGCTTGGAGTCCTCCCAATTTAAGGCAGAACCCATCCACTCCAATTTCTGCAGTTTAAAACTTGCTCTGCTTATTTTGTTTTCTCCTCTGAGTTCAACCGCTGCTGGATTCGTTTGGCGTAACTTTGTGCCATGGAGTTAATGATAGATAGAATGAAGTAACACACCATCACAACTACCAACTTTTCAAACATCCAGGACAGCCAGTTTTCTCCCTGTTGAAATAAATGCAGAACAATGCGATGAAAAAGGCTTCATTAGTTCAGTAGTAAAAAGGGGATCATCTACAATGCTTTTAGGAAAATAATGAAAACTTTAAATATGGAACTTACAAAGCCTAAACAATTAAAAATGAAAAGTAAGCAACCTCAGCTATTCCAAAATCTCCATTCCTCTCCTTTTCACACCCAACTATCAAGATTTCACTTTGTCAGAGGGAAAATCAGTGTTGAATCATATAGTTTAGAATGGGGTGAGTGTGAGTGTGAGGTCTCTTCTACTTGGACCTAAGAATAAAGTCTTTGATTAAGCTCAACACTGAAGTTGTCATGCAGATACTTGTGAGTGGTGTCAAGACAGTTAAATATTTTTGTTGCAGTACTGGAAGCTGTTTTTAAAACATAAATGTATCTGTTTCTGATGTTATGTTTGGTCGACTGAGGGCAGCCGAGGGCCACACGAAAAGTGAAAGGCCATTAAAAAAACTTTGCTTCCGGCCGGGTGCAGTATCACACCTGTAATCCCAGCACTTTGGGCGGCCGAGGTGAGCAGGTCACCTGAAGTCAGGAGTTCAAGACCAACCTGGCTAACATGGTGAAACCCCCGCTTCTACTAAAAATACAAAAAACTTACCCAGGCGTGGTGCATGCCTGTAATCCTACCTACTTGGGAGGCTGAGGGAGGAGACTCACTTGAACCCGGGAGGTGGAGGTTGCAGTGAACAGAGATCGCGCCATTGCACTCCAGCGTGGGCAACAAGAGCGAAATTCCATCTTAAACAAACAAAAAACCTGTGCTTCCCTGGAGCTTCCCATTTCAGGTTATTGTTTACTTATCCTCTTCTAGTCATTTCCCTTTGCCTCAAAATCATTTACAGAAAAGACAGTCTTAGTTTGTGTGTGTGTTTTTTTTTTTTTTTGAGACGGAGTCTCACTTTGTCACCCAGGCTGGAGTGCAACAGGGTGGTTTTGGTTCACTGCAACCTCTGCCTCCTGGGTTCAAGAGATTTTGCTGTCTCAGCCTCCCCAGTAGCTGGGACTACAGGTGCGTGCCACTGCAGCCGGCTAATTTTTGTATTTTTTTTTTTTTTTTTGAGACGGAGTTTCGCTCTTGTTACCCAGGCTGGAGTGCAATGGCGCGATCTCGGCTCACCGCAACCTCCGCCTCCTGGGTTCAAGCAATTCTCCTGCCTCAGCCTCCCGAATAGCTGGAACTACAGGCATGTGCCACCATGCCCAGCTAATTTTTGTATTTTTAGTAGAGACGGGGTTTCACCATGTTGACCAGGATGGTCTCGATCTCTTGACCTCGTGATGCACCCGCCTCGGCCTCCCAAAGTGCTGGGATTACACACGTGAGCCACCGCGCCCGGCCAATTTTTGTATTTTTAGTAGAGACAGGGTTTCACTATGTTGGCCAGACTGGTCTCGAACTCCTGATCTCATGATCCACCCGCCTTGGCCTCCCAAAGTGCTGGGATTACAGGCGTGAGCCACCGTGCCTGGCCCAACAGTCTTAGTTTAAGTTTTACAGTTTAGCTATGATAAGAGCCTTGGTTTATTACAAAAATGATCATTTTCCCACAGGTGAAAAGAAAAATAGAGTAAAAAACAAAGGGAGATATTCAAGTCACCTCAGTAAGTCTAATACTTTGCTATGCTGCAAATTTTAACTTTTTAATCTACTTGGGAAGTCTATCTACTAATACATCATTTAAGATTAAGGTAACAATTCATTCTGTACAACAGAACCATTATTTTCCACTGGCTTCTACCCTTGTTTTGGGGACACTTTCTGGTTTAAGACAAAGACAAATTTCCCAGTAAAGCATACATAGAACCAGAAGCTCAACTTCCGTCAAGGAACACTGGCAAACCAACCTCACTTATTTGCCTAAAAATGTGAGTGAGAGCTGTGAATGTAATTTCAGCCTGAAACTTCCCAGAGGGGAGAAGAAGAAACCGGAATTAAGTCTCACCTGTGGTGTGCCCATTTCGCTTTTGTGGTGAAGCTTCTGCCGCTGAGCCTCCAGATACTCCTGAAATGGCTTCTGCAGAGATGGACCTATGCCGGGGACAGCACTGGGAGCAGGGTACAGTAGCCCAAGGAAAAAGATACATTGGGGAAGGAAAGCAGGAAAAACATTAAAGAAAATGCACTTACCACCTGGACTGAAAAGGCAGGAAATTGGATAGGAAGAGGAATAAAATATAAACATCAGAGAACTGCCGAAATTCTGTGAGCTCTTTATGGTAAAAAAATATATATATATATTCCTTCTAACAACCCCTTAAAAAGCAAGATCTCTCCCACCAACATGTCTGGGAGAAACTAAGAGCTGTAAATCAGGAACAGCTCCTAGCAGAAGAGTTAGTCCTCAGAGTAAAGCCAGCTCAGCTGATACTGTACTCTGGTGTGGCACAAAGAATAAAATGAATGACTTCTGAGAAGTCCCACATTTATCACCACCAGTTCCTGTAAGAACTGGTTTGAACCGATTAATAAGGAAATGACTTATGCTTGTGTCATCCCTAGTTAAAAAAGAAACTGCCCGCCCTCTCTCTGACTTGTCCCCTCGTCTCAGAGGGGGCGGTCCTTTCTCAATCTAAGTCCTTATTAGGACAATCTGTGCGTCATCCTTATCCAAAAAGAATGCATTAGCAAACTTGGGAGGCACCTCCCACCAGTCAGAAGTCAGTGATTAACAAAGGAACAAAGAAGGAACTATGAACTTTGAATCATTTCATGGTTTATGGTACACGGTCTGCACAGAAACTCCAGTGCATTCGTAACAACTTGTCCTAAGATGATTGGGATAGTGATCTTTGATAAATTTATGTACTCGGAGCTCCTTCTCACCCAGAATACATGGAGGCAGTGCTGTTAAACCCGTTTGGCAACCGTAGCTAACAGGCTCCTGTTTTAGACATGCTTGCAGGTGTTTTTAAAAAATGGTAGTTTGGGGCAACTTAGAAAAATCAACATCTCTATTTTCCGTACCTTTTAGTTTCTTATCTGTCACATAGGGGTAAGAGGTAAATAAATTCAAACTTTCTTAGAGTCAAAGAGATTCCAGTCTGTATTTGCAACAGTGCCTAACGCTCGCCCTATTAAGTATACTGACTCAAATTCACTTTTTTTTTTTTTTTTTTAAGACAGAGTCTCGCTCTGTCGCCCAGGCTGGAGTGCAATGGTGCAATCTCCGCTCACTGCAACCTCCGCCTCCTGGGTTCAAGTGATTCTCCTGCCTCAGCCTCCTGAGTAGCTGGGATTACAGGCACCTGCCACAACGCCCAGCTAATTTTTGTATTTTTGTAGAGACAGGGTTTCACCCTGTTGGCCAGGCTGGTGTTGAACTCCTGACCTCAAGTAATCCACCTCCCAAAGTGCCGGGATTACGGGCGTGAATCACGGAGCCCGGCCACACTTCACTTCTTTTGTGAGCCATTGCACCCAGCCAGACTTTTAAGTGGCCTTACATTAGGGAGGTAGACTAGTAATCTTTCCTTATGTTACAGGTGGGAGTGCAAATAGCTCATCCATTTAGACTAGAAATAAATGACATGAACGTAAAAAAAATTCCAGCAAAATATATGCACAAAAAGACTGACTTTGAAAACTGCAAATTTATAAGAACTTTCCTTTTCATAAATCAAAATTTTATTTTTTTTTAAAGATGGGATTTCACCATGTTGGTCAGGCTGGTCTTGAACTTCCGACCTCAGGTGATCCGCCCACCTTGGCCTCCAAAGTGCTTGGATTACAGCATGAGCCACCATGCCCAGCCCATAAATCAATTTTTTTACTTTAACAGTACTCTGACTGGGCGCGATGGCTCACGCCTATAATCCCAGCACTTTGGGAGGCTGAGGTGGGCAGATCACCTGAGGTCGGGAGTTCAAGACCAGCCTGACCAGCATGGAGAAACCCCACCTCTACTAAAAATACAAAATTAGCCAGGTGTGGTGGTGCAGGCCTGTAATCTCAGCCACTGGGGAGGCTGAGGCAGGAGAATCCCTTGAACCTGGAAGGGAAGGCAGAGGTTTCGGTGAGCCGAGATCACGCCATTACGCTCCAGCCTGGGTAACAGGAGTGAAACTCCAGCTCAAACAAAAACAAAAACAAAAAACAGTACTCTAAGTTGTTTTTTTTAAACTACTAGGGATAGCCATAGTCAAGTCATTTTTTTTTTTTTTTTGAGACGGAGTTTCACTCTTGTTACCCAGGCTGGAGTGCAATGGCGCGATCTCGGCTCACCGCAACCTCCGCCTCCTGGATTCAAGCAATTCTCCTGCCTCAGCCTCCCAAGTAGCTGGGACTACAGGCACGTGCATGCCCAGCTAATTTTTGTATTTTTAGTAGAGACGGGGTTTCACCATAGTCAAGCCATTTTTTAAGAGAAAATTAAGAACCAAGACCCAAATGTTAGAAAGATTATAATGTTTTCGTTGTTGTTTAGGGAAATGAGGAAGAGACTAGAAATAATCATTCTAGATTCCCTTCAAAATGATTTGAAGGCCGGGCGTGGTGGGTCACGTCTGTAATCCAAGCACTTTTGGAGGCCAAGATGGATCACCTGAGGTCTGCAGTTCAAGACCAGCCTGACCAACATGGTGAAACCCCGTCTTAAAAAAAAAAAAAAAAAAGATTTGAAAATGTAACTAATTTGCCATTGTAAGTCCATTAAGAGATACACTTTATGTACCCATAATAATTAAAGAGATATACTTGAGCTGATAGATACACTTTAGCTCATAGAGTACATCACATGATGTGTATTCACATGATGTATGACTTATCTTGGGGATAATGCTGAGATTAATATACCAATTTGCTGTGTTTTATAAACTTTGGGGAGCTTTTAGTGAAGTGGGGGATGTCTCTATGTAGGTTTCCATGAAAGACTAGGAAAACAGTTGAAAACAGAGAAGAGGTGAAAAGTTTTATTATTATTTCTTTTATATTTTGTAGAGATGGGGGTCTCGCTGTATTGCCCAGGCTGGTCTCAAATCCCTGACCTCAAAAAGATCCTCCTACCTTGGTTTACCAAACTGTCATCAAAATTTTAGTTACTTCTGTTTTTTCATTTCTCTACCTCTACAAACAATGGTTTAGGTTACTAATGCCTCAGCTTCAACAAAGTACTCTTATACTATAATTTTCTTAATTATCACTAAAGCTATTTTAGTAATGGATTCGATGAAAATAGAAATTACAGACGGGCGCGGTGGCTCACGCCTGTAATCCAAGCACTTTGGAGGCCAAGGCTGGTGGATCACCTGAGGTCGGGAGTTCAAGACCAGCCTGACCAACATGGTGAAACCCCGTCTTTAAAAAAAAAAAAAAAGAAAATAGAAATTACAGCTCTCACTCCTTTTTTTTTTTTTTTGAGACAAAGTTTTGCTCTTGTTGGAGTGCAATGGTGTGATCTTGGCTCACAGCAACTTCGGCCTCCCGGGTTCAAGCAATTCTCCTGCCTCAGTCTCCCTAGTAGCTGGGATTAGAGACATGGACCACGACGCCTGGCTAATTTTGTATGTTTAGTAGAGAGGGGGTTTCATCATGTTGGTCAGCCTGGTCTCGAACCCCTGACCTCAGGTGATTCGCTCACCTTGGCCTTCCAAAGTGCTGGGATTACAGGTGTGAGCCCCCATGCCTGGCCACAGCTCTCACTCTTAGCATGCATTTAAGGCAAACAATAATGCCAGCTCTCAATCTCATCCCTCAATTTATTTTCAAGCAGCAGACCAGAAGCAAGACTCCATTCTGGGCTGGGCGTGGTGGCTCACGCCTGTAATCCAAGCACTTTGGAGGCCAAGGCGGGTGGATCACCTGAGGTCAGGAGTTCAAGACCAGCCTGACCAACATGGTGAAACCCTGTCTTTATTAAAAAAAAAAAAAAAAAAAAGACTCCATTCTGACATTTACGATTAATTTAAACTACACATATGGGGTGGGGGTAATAACTTGCAACACAGTTAGAAGGTTTTCTATAGTTGGTTTAGGAAATATCCTAAATGCCATTCTCCCTAAGCCATTAAATTCAGAGCAACCCTGTGTACCTTGCTAAAGACTCTAATCTCATCCCATAGAAAGTGAGTCAAATTCTCCAACTTGCCCTTAGTCTCTGATTAAATTCAAATAGTTACAGGCTGGATGAGGTGGTCATGCTTGTAATCTCAGCACTTTGGGAAGCCGAAGTGGATGGATCATGAGGTCAGGAGTTCGAGACCAGCCTGGCCAACATAGTGAAACCCTGTCTCTACTAAAAACACAAAAATTAGCTGGCCATAGTGGCGCATGTCTGTAGTGAAGCTACTTGGGAGCCTGTGGCAGGAGGACCACTTGTACCCGGGAGGTGGAGGTTGTGGTGAGCTGAGATCATGCCACTGCACTCCAGCCTGGGCAACAGAGCAAGACCCCATTAAAAAAAAAAAAAAAAAAAAAAAAAAGGTGGGGGGAAAGAATTTTAGCCAGGCACAATGGCTTATGCCTGTAATTCTAGCACTCTGGAAGGCCCAGGTGGGTGGATCACCCCTGAGGTCAAAGTTTGAGACCAGCCTGGCCAACATGGTGAAACCCTGTCGCTACTAAAATTACAAAAAAATTGGCAGGGTGTAGTGGTTCAACCCTGTAATCCCAGCACTTTGGGAGGCCAAGGCGGGTGGATCACTTGAGGTCAGGAGTTCAAGAGCAGCCTGGCCAACATGGTGAAACCCTGTCTCTACTAAAAATATAAAAATTAGCCAGGCATGGTGGCAGGCGCCTGTAATCCAAGCTATTTGGGAGGCTGAGGCAGGAGAATCACTTAAACTCAGGAGGCGGAAGCGGCAGTGAGCTGAGATCACGCTTCTGCACTCCAGCCTGGGCAACAGAGTGAGACTCGGTCTCCAAAAAAAAAAAAAAATTAGCCAGGCATGGTGGTGGGCACCTGTAGTCTCACCTACTTGGGAGGCTGAGGCATGAGAATTGCTTGAACAGGGAAGGTGGAGGTTGCAGTGAGCCACTCACTGCACTCCATCCTAGATGACAAAAAAAAAAGAAAAAAAAGTCAATCTCATTTGCTTTTCCTTGCTGTGGACCTTCAACACAGTGGATAGAAAATTCTTAGTGTGTACTTTCTTCATAGTTTTATTCTTGGCACAAACAAAACAGCAAATATTAAGATTAAAAATTTTTTTTTTCTTTAACAGCACCTGTAGAAAACGCACTGTTTAAAAAAAATTTTTTTTTTCCCACTGGGAGTGGTGGTGCATGCCTGTAGTCCAAGCTCATCTGGAAGCTGAGCAGGAGGCTCTCTAGAGCCCAGGAGTTGGGATGGAGGCTGTAGTGAGCTATAACCAGGCCTGTGAATAGCCACTGCATTCCAGCCTGGGTAAAATAGTGAGATCCTGTCTCTGAAACAAACAAACAAACACATTTCCAACAAATGATGCTAATGGCAATTTTTACACTTTTGTTATTAACTTCTGTTAAAAAAAAAAACCCCACAAACTTGAAACCTACTCAGAGCTCAAAATTGGTTTCATGGGAGCAATATTTTCCCATGCTTACATACCTATGCATCTGTTAAACAGACCTAAGACAAATTTCTTGGCAAGCTTAAATACTGTAAAAAGCAAAGCAAAAAAAAAAAAAAAAAAAAAATCCATTAAAAATAACATTTGGGCAAAATTACGCCAAAAGCCCTAGCCAATTTGCAAACAAAATCTATCATTTTTCTATGGTTTTTAATATATATGTTACTCTGCTTCTGGAAATTACTTATCTGACAAGAAATCTGTATTTTAGGCTGGTTGTGATTGTGATGGGTCATGCCTATAATCCCAGCACTTTGGGAGGCTCAGGCAGGAGGACCACTTGAGACTAGGAGTTCAAGACCAGACTGGGCAACACAGTGAGACCCCTGTCTCTACAACAACTTAAAAAAGTAGCTGGCCGGGCATGGTGGCTCACGCCTGTAATCCAAACTTTGGAGGTGAAGGTGGGCGAATCACCTGAGGTCGGGAGTTCAAGACTAGCCTGACCAACATGGTGAAACCCCGTCTTTATTAAAAAAAAAAAAAAAAAAAAAAAAGTAGCTGGGTGTGATGGCAAACGCCTGTAGTCATATCTCTTTGAAAGGCTGAGATGGGAGGATCGTGTGAGCCTAGGAGTGCAAGGTTAAAGTAAGCTAGGATTGAACTACTGCACTCTAGCCTGGGGTGGAAAAGCAAGGGCCTGTCTATCTCTTAATACATCAATAGAATATATATGTATAATAAATAAATAAGATCTGAAATCTGGCCAGGCAGGGTAGAGTGGTTCATGCCAGTAATCCCAGCAGTTTAGGAAACTTAAGTGGGAGGACTGCTAGAGTCTAAGAATGGAAGATCAGCTTTGGCAACATAATGAGCCCCTCATTTTCACACACGCACAAAATTAACCAGGTGCACACCTGTAGTCCCAGTTACTCAAGAGGCTAAGCGGGGAGGACTGCTTGAGTCCAGGAGGTGGAAGCTGTAGTGATCTAAAATCACACCACTATACTCTAGCCTGGGCTACAAGGGAGAATCTGTCTCTTAAAAAACAAACAAAAAAGATTGATTCACCTTGTTGTTTTTATAGAGGGTATATTTAAAGTCTAAGCAGTTGAAACCTCTAAGCCTAAGAATATTTACCAGCATTAATAAAGTAAATTTTTTATTTAATATAGGCCCTGCTTCTTTCTCAACCACTTTTTTGAGAATCTTAACATTAATATGAGCTTACAGGTTATATTTACCCTGCTGAAAAACATTCTGTCTGACATAAATTCTAGTAAGGAGGCTGTAGCCTTTTTACAAAGAGTAATAAGCCTTTTGTCTTAGAAAAAAGTCTGGGCACAACTGTTTTTTTGGTTTTTTTTTAACCTTTATTCCATTGTGCTTGGTTAATATCCCTCTGATGATCAATCAGAAAGTGTAAAAAATCTCAGGGTGTCAGATCCCTGAAAGCTTATAAATGAAAAAAAAAAAAAAAAAAAAAAGTTTTCAGGAGAAGATTCAGGTCAGGATACTATAAAAAGAAAAGGGCACTGGGCTTGGTGACTCACGGTAATCCCAGCACTTTGGGAGGCTGAGGTGGGAGGATGGCTTGAGCCCCATGAGTTCAAGACCAGCCTGGGGAATATAATACTAAGACCTCATCTCTACAAAAAATTTAAAATTTGGTAGGGTGAGGTGGCTCACGCCTATAATCCCAGCACTTTGGGAGGCTGAGGTGGGAGGATGGCTTGAGCCCCATAAGTTCAAGACCAGCCTGGGGAATATAGTACTAAGACCTCATCTCTACAAAAACTTTAAAATTTGGTAGGGTGAGGTGGCTCACGCCTGTAATCCCAGCACTTTGGGAGGCTGAGGAGGGCGGATCACTTGCCATTGGGAGTTTGAGACCAGCCGGGCCAACATGGAGAAACCCTGTCTCTAGTAAAAAATACAGAATCAGCCGGTGGTGGATGCCTGTAGTCCCAGCTACTTGGGAGGCTGAGACAGGAGAATCACTTGAACCCAGGAGGCGGAGGCTGCGGTGAGCCGATGTCGCACCAATGCACTCCAGCCTGGGCAACAAGAGCAAAACTCTGTCTCAAAAAAAAAAAAAATTAAAATTTGGCTGGGCAGGCTGGCATGTGCCAGGAGGTGGGAGGACTGCTTGAGCCTGGGAAACAGAGGTAGCTCCTGTCCCCTGCCTCCTCCCCTCCAAAACATCTGATAGCCCAACTTCAAAACCTGTGCCCAGAGTTATAAAATTTCATTATGTTCTAAACGAATTTATAATTTTCTTGACTGAATCAGGACCACTGTACATCAAATTTATCCTCCGACCCCAGAGAATTCTATCAATTGAGATTTGGCCCAGGAGCACAGGAGTAGATACCTATATAGAAAATGGTCCTGTTCTAACTGAAGCTAACTCTTCTGCTGAAGAGACTGAATTTTACATTTTAGGCACTAGTAGGATACATTTTCAGGAATGAAATTAAAGCCCTGCCCTACCCTATTCTCATTACAAGCTGATCTGTCATGTGTACAAAAGAGGCAAAGAGGGTATGGGAGAAGATGAGCAACAGGACAGCCTCGCAATTCCCTTTCTCAGTAAGTCTTGTAAATAATTCTCCATCTTCAGAAATGTGCACATTCTAGTCAAACGTTATAGAGTTAAAAATTTTCCTTCCTACCCCCTAGGCAGTGATCTAAACAGGCTTAACGACTAGTATTTTAATGAGTTGTCATTTCCTGTCTGATAAAGGTTCTCACAGTATTTAACCACCAGTTTCCCCAGGGACCAACCAATACTAGAGCTCTATTCATAGTGACTCAGAATGGACCTCAGACTCTTGCCCTTATTCAAAAATGACAGACTACCCGCCACATGAAACTGTCTTTTCCTAGTAAGGTAGACTGCTCGGAAAAGGGTGGGGGAGTTTATCACGCAATCTTTCTGAAGAAGCCAAAGGCTATCATGCTGACTCATTAATATTTATAGCCTTACAGCCTCTTATTAATATGGGAATAAATGAATAGGTGCTAACTGAAAATCAACTCATATTTAACCTAGTAAAAATGGGATCTAGTAATCCTGTGTGACTGGAATCAAAGTGTTATTATTGTTACCATTTAACTGAAGATAACATGTGAATCTTTTGTTTCATTCTGTTTTGTTTTTGGAGATGGAGTCTGCAGCTATCACCCAGGCTGGGGTGCAGTGGCGAAATCCCGGCTTCAAGCTATTCTCCTGCCTCAGCCCCCTGAGTAGCTGGGATTACAGGCATGTGCCACTATATCCGGCTAGTTTCTGTATTTTTAGTACAGATGGGGCTTCACCATGTTGGCCAGGCTGATCTCAAACTCCTGACCTCAAGTGATCCGACTGCCTTGACCTCCCAAAGTGCTGGGATTACAGGGATGAGCCACGGCGCCCAGCTGAGTATATGAATCTATTAAGCTGATACTATAAGAAAAAACTGGTAATGGATGTATTCTACTTGCTTTGGATCTGAAATGTGGTAGCCCCCTAATCATGTTTCTTTACATCCAGGATCTTGGAAGGGCACCCCAGCATAAAATATATTCAGGATGAAAAACACACATTATACTAGACAATCTAGGGCTTTCTCATATATACAAGTTTGGGCCAACAGTCTTGGCACCTTCTAAAATTCACTGTGATTTAACACCAGGATTTGGGATTAAAACATCTTGAATTTCATTCACATCTGTGCCCTTTCAAATGATTAAAACCTCTTTTGTTCTTCAGTTAGCCCACTGAGGGCGGAGTGGCATTATGAACACAAGATGGTTTCTTCCTGGCTGTGTAGAAGGAAGACCATACTTTATCCAGGTGTATTTTATCAGGTATATTGTTGCTACTGCCTTACAGCACATTTTATCACAAAAGAACTTCCAATTGCCCTTGCTTTTGGAGATTCAGAATTATTTTCTGTAAGAATCAGATTGGAGGTTAGACCTCCTTATAATTAGCAGCTACTCTTTGAAATAAGCTATGACTAAAGAGAAGCTCTAGAAAACAAAACCTCATTTCAGAACGCAGACTTGATCAGTGGGAGCCAAGCAGGCATTTATGTTGATGAATGTGGCCAGAGCTAAAGCAGTGGTCTATAAGAACTAGGTAAAACTGATTGGTTGCTAAAACAAAACTCTGTTAAAAATCAACTAATTTCATTTACAAAAAAATGACAAACTGGTGGCAGCTTTTATTTTTTTAGAAAGAGGTTGTGTCTCTTGCCTCTGCATCCCAAGTAGCTGGAACTACAGGCAGATGCCACTGCACCTGGCCCCAGTGGCAGCTTTTTTTCGGGAACAGGATCTTGCTCTGTTGCTCATGAAAGAGTACAATGGCACAAACACTGCTCACTGCAGCCAGCCTTGACCTCCTGGGCTAAAGCAGTCTTCCTGCCTCAACTTTCTGAGTAGCTGGGGTCACAGTTGCTAATTTTAAAACTTTTTTTTGTAGAGATGGGGTCTTCCCATGTTGTCCAGGCTGGCCTCAAACTCCTGGGCTTAGGCAATCCTGCCTCAGCCTCCCAAAGTGCTAGGATTGCAGGTGTGAGTGGGTCTGGTGGCAGCTTTTTAAAGTAACAGATCTGCACTGGCTTGAAGATTCACTTGAGTTCCAAAACTTAAAAAAATCAGGCCAGGTGTGGTGGCTCATGCCTGCAGGCCAAGGTGGATGGATTACCTGAGGTCAGGAGTTCGAGACCAGCCTGGCCAACATGGTGAAACTCCATCTCTACTATAAATAAGAAAAAATTAGCTGGGTGTGGTGGCAGGCACCGGTAATCCCAGCTACTCGGGAAGCTGAGGCAGAAGAATTGCTTGAACCTAGGTGGTAGAGGTTGCAGTGAGCCAAGATTGAGCACTGTACTCCAGCCTAGGTAACAGAGTGAGGCTCCGTATCAAAAAAATAAAAATAAAAAATAAAAAAAATAAAAAATCGCCGGGCGCGGTGGCTCAAGCCTGTAATCCCAGCACTTTGGGAGGCCGAGGCGGGTGGATCACGAGGTCAAGAGATCGAGACCATCCTGGTCAACACAGTGAAACCCCGTCTCTACTAAAAATACAAAAATTAGCTGGGCATGGTGGCACATGCCTGTAGTCCCAGCTACTTGGGAGGCTGAGGCAGGAGAATTGCTTGAACCCGGGAGGCGGAGGTTGCGGTGAGCCGAGATCGTGCCATTGCACTCCAGCCTGGGTAACAAGAGCGAAACTCCGTCTCAAAAAAAAAAAAAAAAGTGACAGTGGCCCGGCATGGTGGCTCATGCCTGTAATCCCAGCACTCTGGGAGGCTGAGGCGGGTAGATTACGATGTCAGTAGTTTGAGACCAGCCTGGCCAACATGGTGAAACCCCGTCTCTGCTAAAAATATAAAAATTAGCCAGGTGTGGCATGCGCCTGTAGTCCTAGCTACTAGGGAGGCTGAGGCACGAGAATTGCTCTAACCCAGTAGGCAGAGGTTGCACTGAGCCAAGATTGCATCACTGCACTCCAGCCTGGGCGACAGAGTGAGACTTTGTCTCAAAAAAGGTAAAAATAAATGAGTATGAATCCTCCCTAAAGAAAAAAGAAAAAAAAAGAAAAAAAAAAAAAAAGTGACAGTACTGGCAGGACACAGTGGCTCATGCCTATAATCCCAGCATTTGGGGAGGCTGAGGCAGGAGGATTGCTTGAGCCTAGGAGTCCAAAATCAACTTGGGCAACACAGCGAGACCCTGTCTCAACAAAGAAAAAAATGTGACAGTATTGATTGAAATTCAATCTCACTTAAAAAAAAGTCATGATCTCTGTCCTCAAGGAACTTGATCTAGCTGCACACAGGTGGATGCATGTGTGCACAGGAGGATGGACATGGAAAGAATTCATGCTACCTCCCTACCAAATTCACACAGCAGCTGTTTGAAACTGGTGCTCTAGTCTAAATCTCCAGTTTCAGCAAATGACTTCACTGGCTTCCAGACTGACCCCTCAGCGCCCCTCTTCTCTCCCTCAATATATCTTGGAATTGAGGGGGAGGAGGTCTTGAAAAAAAATAAAGAAAAGGAAAAAAATATCTTGGAATCTTCACTCCAGTTATTTTCAAGAAAGAACTGGTTCACGAGGATAATCGATCCACTCCAGATTGATCCTATCTCAATCATCTCTCATTTATATGAATTTAACTTCTCTGTAATAGTACCTCATGGGTTTTTTTATGGATATGAAATGCATATTTATGTAAAGCATCTGGCACAGTGGGTACTTAATGAATGTTAATTTCCTTCCCACATCCTTCCCTTTCTTCATGTGTATTTTCTTTTTTTTTTGAGACGGAGTTTCGCTCCTGCTGGAGTGCAATGGCGCGATCTTGGCTCACTGCAACCTCCGCCTCCTGGGTTCAAGCAGTTCTCCTGCCTCAGCCTCCCGAGTAGCTGGGACTACAGGCACGTGCCACTATGCCCAGCTAATTTTTTGTATTTTTAGTAGAGACGGGGTTTCACCATGTTGACCAGGATGTTCTCGATCTCTTGACCTCGTGATCCACCCGCCTCGGCCTCCCAAAGTGCTGGGATTACAGGCGTGAGCCACTGCGCCCGACCTCATGTGTATTTTCTATCTCTAGCATTTTACTAAAGTTTTTCCCTCATCCTAAAATACACACTGTCCCCTCCTATTTAATGAATGAATGAATTCATCTGGTCAACAAATATTTATAGAACAATTAAAATATGTCAGGCTTGACTTTGGCCTGACCTTTCCTCTAGCCCACAATTCCATGTAATCCAGTATGACTGGGTTTTAATTTTCATCATGCTACTAAAATACTCCATTATGGTCAATAGCAACTTCCAAATACAATGCGCCCATTTCTCCTCTAGCAGTCTAACTCCAGAACTCCTGTTTTACCTTTATGCGATCTGTCAATAGCCATAACAAAAATATATAAAGGTTAAGTGTCAAAAGAGAAGGATATATAAACTACCACGTACATGAAGAGAAAGGGCTTTTCCCAAATTGCAGAAAGAGATTATGTTAGACTGTATAACTGAGTCTTGGCAGCTGGGAAAGGCTCAGTTAAGCCTTAAATTTTATCCTTTTGTCAGATAATACAAAATGTTGGTGTTCCACACTTCTATAACTTTTTCTGATTATTTTCAATGGTCAAAGTCAAAGAGAATCAAATCTATGGACCATTTTTTTTTTTTTTTTTAAAGACGGGGTTTCACCATGTTGGTCAGGCTGTTCTTGAACTCCCGACCTTAGGTGATCCACCCGCCCTGGCCTCCAAAGTGCTTGGATTACAGGTGTGAGCCACCACGCCCAGTCAATGGACCATTTTATACTTTATTTTTAAAATTATTTTTAAAATTTAATTATTTAATTAATTATTATTATTATTATTATTTTAAGATGGGGTTTTACCATGTTGGTCAGGCTGGTCTTGAACTTCCCCACCTCAGGTGATCTGCCCACCTTGGCCTCCAAAGTGCTTCGATTACAGGCATGAGCCACCACGCCCGGCCTAGATTTTATACTTTATTTTTATTTTTATTTATTTATTTATTTTAAGACGGGGTTTCACCATGTTGGTCAGGCTGGTCTTGAACTCCCAACCTCAGGTGATTCGCCCGCCTTGGCCTCCAAAGTGCTTGGATTACAGGCGTGAGCCACCACGCCCGGCCTAGATTTTATACTTTAAAATAAAAGGACAGATTTTCTTTCTGTAGAAGAAAAAGTACAGGCCCACGTAGTTCATTCTGACCACTTTCCATAGAGTGAGGAATAAGAAACAACATTCAGATTCAAGCACTTAATTACTCACTGGTTAAAATGATCTCTCTTGCCACAGGCAAGCCTGACTCTGAGGTCAAACATCAAGTTAACTCAGAAACAGGAGACAGCAAAGAAGAGCATGGAACATTCTGTAACTGGTAAAAAGTCCCTGTTGCAGCCAACACCATCCCCCAGCCCTCAAGTTCAATGATTGAGTTATGGAAACTTTTCTTGTGTGGTAAAACTGGGGACTCTGTCTTCCAATAAGATGCTGGCAGCATGACAATGAGCCAATGTTCTACATATGGTTTGCTGAAAGTCATAAGCTTAATGTTATTTTCTGCGAATTCTTATCCTCTATTTGGTGAGAACATGGGAACATGTCATTTTAATCATAACTTTAAAAGTTAGAATTGGTTATGCTCTTTAAGAAATATGTACAGGTCTCTCCCATTGGAGAAAGTCTAAAATTAAATAAAAATTAGTATGAAATGGGCCAGCGTGGTGGCTCACGCCTGTAATCCAAGCACTTTGGAGGCCAAGGCGGGCAGATCACCTGAGGTTGGGAGTTCAAGACCAGCCTGACCAACATGGTGAAACCCTAAAAAAAAAAAATTAGTAGTAAATGGTAATTAAAAAAAAAAAAAAAAAAAGCTGGGCATGGTGGCTCACACCTGTAATCCAAGCACTTTGGGAGGTTGAGGTGGGCAGATCACCTGAGGTCAGGAGTTTGAGATCAGCCTGGCCAACATGGTGAAACCCTGTCTCTACTAAAAACACAAAACTTAGCTGGGTATGGTGGTGTGCATCTGTAATCCCAGCTACTTGGGAGGCTGAGGTTGCAGTGAGCTGAGATCACACCACTATACTCCAGCATGGGTGACGGACTCCATCTCAAAACAAAACAACCAGGCCAAGTGGCTCACGCCTGTAATCCCAGTACTTTGGAAGGCTGAGGTGGGGCGGATTACGAGGTCAGGAGTTTGAGATCAGCCTGGCCAAGATGGTGAAACCCCATCTCCACTAAAAATATAAAAATTAGCCGATGTGGTGGTAGGCACCTATAATCCCAGCTACTCAAGAAGAGAATCACTTGAGGCAGGAGAATCACTTGAACCTTGGAGGCAGAGGTTGCAGTAAGCTGAGATCGTACCACTGCACTCCAGCCTGGGCAACAGAGCAAGAATTCATCTCAAAAAAAAAAAAAAAAAAGGGCCGGGCATGGTGGCTCATGCCTGTAATCCCAGCACTTAGGGAGGCCAAGGCTGGCGGATTATGAAATCAAGAGATAGAGACCATCCTGGCCAACATGGTGAAATCCCATCTCTACTAAAAATACAAAAAATTAGCTAGGCATGGTGGCTCACACCTGTAGTCCCAGCTACTCGGGAGGCTGAGGCGGGAGAATTACTTGAACTGGGGAGGCAGAGGTTGCAGTGAGCAGAGGTTGCAGTGAACTGAGATTGCACCACTGCACTCCAGCTTGGTGATAGAGCAAGATTTCCTCTCAAAAAAAAAAGATAATATAATGCCTTTTAAGCTAGAAAGTTCCCTAGTTCTTTGGTTCTATCACCTGACTTTGGGTTTCACCATGTTGCCCAGGCTGGTCTTGAATTCCTGAGTTCAAGAGATCCATCTGTTTTGGCTCCCAAAGTGCTGGAATTACAGGTATGAACCACCATGACCAGCCAAAATGATTTTTTTTTTTTTGAGATGGAGTTTCGCTCTTGTTACCCAGGCTGGAGTGCAATGGCGCGATCCCGGCTCACCGCAACCTCCGCCTCCCGGGTTCAAGCAATTCTCCTGCCCCAGCCTCCCGAGTAGCTGGGACTACAGGCATGTGCCACCACGCCCAGCTAATTTTTGTATTTTTAGTAGAGACGGGGTTTCACCATGTTGACCAGGATGGTCTCGATCTCTTGACCTCGTGATCCACCCGCCTCGGCCTCCCAAAGTGCTGGGATTACAGGCGTGAGCCACCGCGCCCGGCCCAATGATTTTTTTTTTTTAAAGACAGGGTTTCACCATGTTGGTCAGGCTGGTCTTGGAACTCCCGACCTCAGGTGATCCCGCCTGCCTTGGCCTCCAAAGTGCTTGGATCACAGGCATGAGCCATTATGCCCGGCCAATTTTTTTTTTTTTTTGAGATGGAGTCTTGCTCTGTCATCCAGGCTGGAGTGCAGTGGCACAATCTTGGCTCACTGCAACCTCAGGCTCCTGGGTTCAAGCAATTCTGCCTCAGCCTCTCGAGTAGCTGGGACTATAGGCACCCACCACCACCCTCGGCTAACTCTTATATTTTTAGTAGAGATGGGATTTCACCATGTTGGCCAGGCTAGTCTTGAATTCCTGACTTCAGGTGATCCGCCCGCCATGGCCTCCAAAAGTGCTGGGATTACAGATGAGAGTCACCATGACTGGCCCCAGCCAAAGATTTTTGATACCCTTTTTACGAAGTTAATAAAACAAAATACCTATCATACAGGGCTGCAATTAGAAGTAAATTCTATTAATATTACGAAATATATAAAGTGCCTACTATATTAAAAAAAAGTTTCTTCAAGAATTATTTGTGGCCGGGTGTAGTGACTCATGCCTGTAATCCCAGCACTTTGGGAGGCCAAGGTGGGTGGATCACCTGAGGTCAAGAGTTTGAGACCAACCTGACCAACATGGAGAAACCCCGTCTCCACGAAAAATACAAAAATTGGCCAGGCGTGGTGGTGCATACCTGTAATTCCAGCTAATGGGGAGGCTGAGGCAGGAGAATCGCTTGAACCTGGGAAGTGGAGGTTGCAGTCTACTGAGATTGTGCCATTGCACTCGAGCCTGGGCAACAAGAGCAAGACTCCGTTTCAAAAAAAAAAAAAAAATTATTTGTATAATCTTTGATAAAAGCATTTTACTGATTGAGGAGTAAAGTAAGATGGATACTTTC
>PVKV010022325.1:23248-35718 GCA_004027835.1 Alouatta palliata
AGCAATTCTCCTGCCTCAGCCTCCCGAGTAGCTGGGACTACAGGCACGTGCCACCATGCCCAACTAATTTTTGTATTTTTAGTAGAGACGGGGTTTCACCATGTTGACCAGGATGGTCTCGATCTCTTGACCTCGTGATCCACCCGCCTCGGCCTCCCAAAGTGCTGGGATTACAGGCGTGAGCCACCGCGCCCGGCTAAGATGGATACTTTCTTTAAGGAGAGGTAGGCTGTCCCTAAATCTTGCCTGAGGGCACACAAGATAGTCACCTAGAAGTCTAATTTTTCATCCATAGTCATAGTAACTTTTGAAAAATGACACTTTGAAAAACAAAGGCGATATCAAACTTAAGACAAAAGGCATTTTAAAAATCCATATGCTTTGGAATGTTAACTCATTGATATGAGTATGTTTCAACTAAGTAAAAATATTTGGTTACAGACATTTCACATTTTGACTGGAGTAGGAAAGTTTATCAGTGGCCACCTGAACTGGAGAAAAGTTACCCAGAGAAACAAGTTTGCAAGAACAGCAACTAGAAGTTAAGTAACTGTTCTGTGGCAGAGTTCATATTCAAATTTAGCTCTGTTTGTCCAAAAGTCTGTGCTGTTTTCACTATACCACTCCCAAGCTGTCTTTACTCATGGGATTCATGTTTTCTTTCTTTCTTTCTTTCTTTTTTTTTTTAAACAGTCTTACTCTGTTGCCCAGGCTGGAGTGCAGTGGCGTGATCTCGGCTCACTGCAAGCTCTGCCTTCTAGATTCAAGCGAGTCTCTTGCCTCAGCCTCCTGAGTAGCTGGCACTACCGGCACCCACCACTATGCCCAGCTAACTTTTGTATTTTTAGTAGAGATGGGGTTTCACTGTGTTAGCTAGGCTGGTCTCGAATTCCTGACCTCAGGTGATCTGCCCAAAGTGCAGGGATTATAGCCAAAAGCTAGGATTACAGGCTTGAGCTTCTGCACCTGGCCCAGGATTCATTTTTCATTCTTCCTAGCCTTATTATCTCATAATTTTATTTTAAATTTGAACTGCTGCTGACTTTTTTCATGCTTGTCTTTTGATTTTGTTGTCTACCACAAGTTATCACTCCTTTATTTGTGACTGCATAGTTTTAAATGTCCTTCAGAAGACTGCATTCTGAATTTTACTAATTTAGTTTGATGATTTGCTATACCATTCAGGTTTTTTTTTTTTTGGGAGACGGAGTCTCACTCTGTCACCCAGGCTAGAGTGCAGTGGCACGATCTCGGTTCTTGCTTTGAAGAAAGGCCCCTGGTAAAGATGGTATTAGGTCAAGTCAGGGAAGGCTTTCTGAGAATGCAATGGCTAAAATCTAAAGGACATTATTTAGGCCAGTGATTCTCAATGAGGGTGGTAGGTTTGCTCCCCATGTGACATTTGGCCATGTCTGGAGACATTTGTGATTGTCATGATTGGGAAATACTAGTAGTATGCACTGAGTAAAGAAAGATGGTGCTACATCTCTTATAATGCACAGGACAGTTCCCTATAACAAATAATTATCTGATCTAAAAAAAGTGAATAGTGCCAAGGGTGAGATATCTTCAACTTGGCAAAGAGAAAAAAGCACAAGCAAACACTGGTGGTGGAAGACTCAAATATGGACAAAGTGGTTTCAGAAGAGAAAACTAGAGGGGACACAGGGAAAGGTGGCTTATAAACCCTGTTAAGGAGTTTTGACTTTATCTTAAGAATGAAGGGAAAAACAAGTGAAGGGTTTAAAGAAGAGGAGGAGAAAGGGAGTGAAGACAGTGGTTATAATATGTCCAGATTAAAATTTCAAAAAGGTTACTGACTGCAATATGGTGAACAGATTGGAAGGGAGTGAAACTGGATATGGGTAGATGAAACAGGTAGCTAAGTAATTTAACTTCCTAGAAACTCCAAAGGCTGGGGAAACAGAAGGTACTAGTGGTGAGGATGTAGGAGTAGCTGAAAAACTTCTTTCTATAAATGTTCTGCATAGGAAAAGAACAAAGAATGCATGGTGTTTATATGTACTGCGCTCTGCGTCTCAAGGTAGAGTAGTAGTCTCTAAGCATAAATGAAATGTTTTCCTTACATTTAAAAAATAAGGGAAGGCCAGGTACAATGGCTCACACCTGTAATCCCAACATTTTGGGAGGCTGAGGTAGGAGGACTACTTGAAACGAGGAATTTGAGACCAGCCTGGACAGCAAAGCGAGATCCCTGTCTCTATAAAAATAAATAAATGAATAAAAAATAAAGGACAAGAATATTTTTTGTCTTTAAATGTGATATATGGTGCCATATAAAATACTTTATTTGTAAGGATTCAGGCAGCAAAAAACTAGAGTAAATTTAATTTTAAATATAAATTTTAGTGTACAAGTTATAATCCACACTCATAAGCTCAGGAATTAATGAAACGAATGACTGGCTCCACTAAGTATGCTCTCAAAAATACATGTTTTCCTTACAGTAAAGCTAGACCAGCAAATATTAGAAACGATTTTATTACAAAACATAGAGAAGAATGAGTATACACATGACGACTAAAACCAATAGTCACAAACTTGACACAAACTGGCATTTTTTTTTTAAATAGCAAAAATTTTCATAAATGTTTGCTCTGTAAGTGGCTGCTAAGATAAAGATTTCCATTAAAACTAAAGAAAGGGCCCTTAAACTTGACACTTTCCCACCGTGGGGCAGTTGTACTACTGAATGAAAAAAAAAATCTCTCCCGTATAATAATAAATTAAAAACCAAACAACTTTTGGTTTTATTGCAATTTAATACCTGATAGTGTTCATATTCCAGCTGAAAGTTAATTTGATTAATCAAACAAAATGTATCTTTACTGTTTTATTAAACTGAACTCCACAATTTTGTAAGATTATCATTTAAATCTTATGTTAACTGGTCTTATTCACCTCCTAAAACTAAACACAAAAATAAAAGCTTTGGATAGTTTAGCGTTTTTTTTTTTTTTTTTTTCCACCTAATACACTTAAAAGTTTAGCCTTTTAAAATGGCCTAATTTGGCCGGGAGTGGTGGCTCACACCTGTAATCCCAGCACTCTGGGAGGCCGAGGCAGGCGAATCACAAAGTCAGGAGTTCAAGACCACCCTGACCAACATGGCTAAACCCTGTCTCTACTAAAAGTACAAAAAATTAGCTGGGCATAGTGGCATATGCCTGTAATGCCAGCTACTTGGGAAGCTGAGGCAGTAGAAGTGCTTGAACCTTGGAGGCAGAGGTTGCAGTGAGCTGAGATCGTGCCACTGCATTCCAGCCTGGGTGGCAGAGCAAGACTCCATCTCAAAAAAATAATAATAATAATAATTACTTAATTTTTCTCTACTGAAATAATAGAGACCTGACATATTTTGTTAATATTATGCCATCTAACATGACTTACTTATGAAACACTAATTTTTTTCTTTTTTGAGATGGAGTCTCACTCTGTCACCCAGGCTGGAGTGCAATGGCACAATCTCAGCTCACTGCAACTTGCTTCCTAGGTTCAAGTGATTCTCCTGCCTCAGCCTCCTGAGTAGCTGGGACTACAGGTGCCTGCCACCATGGCTGGCTAGGTTTTGTATAAAATACTAGAATTTTATGTAAGATTTATATTTACATTAAATGCAACTGTGTATCTGGCATCCAGTTTGGCCAAAAATCACAGCATTGTACTAAAGCACCATTAAACTGTAATGATATATACATTATCTTTTTTTTTTTTTTTTTTTTTGAGACGGAGTTTCACTGTTGTTACCCAGGCTGGAGTGCAATGGCGCGATCTCGGCTCACCGTAACCTCCACCTCCTGGGTTCAAGCAATTCTCCTGCCTCAGCCTCCCGAGTAGCTGGGACTACAGGCACGTGCCACCATGCCCAGCTAATTTTTGTATTTTTAGTAGAGACGAGGTTTCACCATGTTGACCAGGATGGTCTTGATCTCTTGACCTCGTGATCCACCCGCCTTGGCCTCCCAAAGTGCTGGGATTACAGGCGTGAGCCACCGCGCCCGGCCCCTACACATATCTTTTTTTTTAAGACAGGGCTTCACCATGTTGTTCAGGCTGGTCTTTAACTCCCAACCTCAGGTGATGCGCCCACCTTGGCCTCCATAGTGCTTGGATTACAGGCAGGAGCCACCACGCCCGGCCACACATATCTTTTATATAAAGAAAATTTATTTCTTTGGTGGGGCTACAGATTCAAACCCCAAAGCTTCTTTTAAACCCAGAATTATATGACTTGATACATGTTTGGCTTACAATTGAACAGGGGTAATGTGAGCTTCATCCTTCCCCACTGTAGAACGAGAAAGTCTTCTTCATTTACTAATAACAGCAAGTTATTTTTGCTTATCAAAAAATAAGGAGCTATGTCAAAAAGTCTATTTCAATTCAGTCTTGTACACATTTACTCCCAAACAGTAATTATATTAATATTAGTCCTTAAAGAATTACTTACCCAATGAAAGCCACCATTTGCTCCACTATGTGCTTGCTGAATGTTATTATAACAAAAATTTTCTGTAAAGAAAACATCAGTTAAAATAAATTATTTAGTCATCAAAAAACCAACATAAATTCACAATTCTGGTAATTGTCTAAAGAGGTAAGATTGTGCCCCTAATTGCAATTTTTAAATTTCTTTGAAAACAAAAGGTAACATTTAATTCAAATGTTACCTACTTTTTTTTTTTTTTTGAGATGGAGTCTCACTGTGTCACCCAGGCTGGAGTGTAGTGGCACAATCTTGGCTCACTGTAGTCTCTGCTTTCCAGGGTCAAATGATTCTCCTACATCAGCCTCCCAAGTGGCTAGGTCAAGTGATTCTCCTACCTCAGCCTCCTTAATGGCTGGGTTCAAGCAATTCTTCTGCCTCAGCCTCCCGAGTAGCTGGGATTACAGATGCACGCCACCATGCCTGGCTAATTTTTGTATTTTTTAGTAGAGACGGAGTTTCATCATGGTGGTCAGGCTGGTCTTGAACTCCTGACCTCATGATCCACCCACCTCGGCCTCCCAAAGTGCTGAGATTACAGGCATGAGCCACTGTACCCAGGCCCCTACTTTGTATTTTAAAGATGT
Source organism: Alouatta palliata (assembly GCA_004027835.1). Classification (NCBI taxonomy): domain Eukaryota; kingdom Metazoa; phylum Chordata; class Mammalia; order Primates; family Atelidae; genus Alouatta; species Alouatta palliata. Next base: position 28,343 of record PVKV010022325.1, read on the forward strand.
TTTTTCTTAAGCACAGCCTTAGTCTTACTAGGACTATATGACTACATAAAACTATAGTCTTATATGACTATATTAGAGGGAAAATATGGGTCATAGAACCCAAGACTGGGAGGGAATAGTGGACATTCATATATTCTAAGTATTTTGGAATTATATACACAATTAAAATCATGGGCTCCCACGTAGTCCCCACCAGTGAAATCAAAGCTGATTACCTCAAGGATAGGGTAATTCTGGGCTAAATATAATCCAGAAGATCAGGAAAAGACTGTACCTCTTTCATGAAAGGTTCTAATAAGAAGTATCAGGCTGGGCACAGTGGCTCACTCCTGTAACCCCAGCACTTTAGGAGGCTGAGGCAGACTGATCACAAGGTCAGGAGTCCAAGACCAGCCTGGCCAACATGGTGAAATCCCATCTCTACTAAAAATACAAAAATTAGCTCGGCGTTGTGGCACACGTCTGTAATCCCAGCTACTCAGGAGGCTGAGGTAGAAGAATTGCTTGAACCTGAGAGGCAGAGGTTGTGGTAAGCCAAGATTGCACCACTGCATTCTAGTCTGAGTGACAAGAGCAAGACTCTGTCAGGAAGGAAGGAGGGAGGAAGGGAGGGAGGGAGGGAAGGAGGGAGGAAGGGAGGGAGGAAGGAAGGAAGGAAGGAACCATGAGGCTGGGCATAGTGGCTCATGCCTATAATCCCAGCACTTTGGGAGGTCAAGGGCAAAGGACTGTTTGAGCCCAGGAGTTTAAGACTAGCCTGGTTGCCTGGGCAACATAGTGAGACCTCCATCTCTATTTAAAAAAAAAGAAAAGAAAAAGAAAAAAAGGAAGTACCATGAAATTTCCATTTCCAAATCCTGAATGAGCTCAGCTTTTCAGAATTAGGGCTAAGGGATCCTTAGCAGACCTCGGATATTGTCAGTTTGATGTTAATGTGGTATTCTATTAATCAAAGATGTTGATGCCTTATCTTACATACAAGTAAAGATGCCTTTAGGGGATAATGGGTAGCAAATATTTTCAACTCAGTACAACACATGTTAACATGAAGTTATTTTTATGGATAATATAAGAAATTGTTAATGGATTTTAAGGAACACAAATCTGAGAATACTTCTTCAAAGCCCGGAATAAGTTTACTCATTTTTCTACAAATAGTAAGAAGATGATAAGTACTACATATATATAATATAAATGTCATTAGCGGTAAAACGAAACAACGTATGTTATAGAAATTCAGAGAAAGGAAAGGTCACATTTAGTTACATAATTAATTATAGATTTCAGAAGGTGATATTTAAATTTAGCTTTAAATATGAATATATCTGGATTGTGTCTCCAAATTCCTGATAAACTCTTATTGCTCTATTAAATATTGTCTGTTAAGTAATTAGCCTATGCAACTGAAGGGTAGGGGAAGAAAATAAGTAACAGTAGTCTTCTTTTTATCCACTCACTATGAATCTCAGGAAACTGGACAAGTTAGACTAATGTGCATTATTTCTGGCAAGAAGACTAATAAGGCAATGGTATACAATTGGTGTGTGAATATTATGAAGCTAGCAAGGCAATTATTACAGGTAATTTAGGAAGAAAAGCAGGGGGTCTATACAAAAAAACAGTTATTTAGAGCTATAAATCTCTTACTAATCAACAGAGCTAATGGTTTTGCCTTTCAGTGATTTCATCACCATGAGCTTTCCCTACCATCATTTCTTAACAATCAAAATAAGCCAATCCATAAATAATTGCTCAATTTCAATGAAAACAGCAAAACAGGATTTTCTTTTTGTATGTAACAGCTTGAAAAGTCCTGTTCTGGGTAAGACATAAAATGTGTCACACATTTAAGAACATATGTCTCAGTCTTTCAGGCTGGAGGTCTGAGTGGGGATTCTACAAAATAAACAAAAGGCACAGACCACTGAAGAGCCCTCTTGCACAGAATAAGCAAAGGAAAAGGTAGAGGAGGAGGAAAAAACATATGGGAAGGAGGAACTAATTGTGCTAGAATGAACAAAGACGGAACCATCTAAAAAGAAGTCCTGCACTGGAAAGAAGAATCTTAGATTTAGTTATTAAATATTGAGTGCCTACTATCTACCAGACGCTGTTCTAGGCATTATAATATATCAGTGAACCAAAAAACAAAAATCTCTACTCTCCTGGGAGTTTATAATACTGTCTGTGTGCTGGTGGGTGTGAAGGTAGAGGGATAATAAACGATACTGATGTATTTTAAGCGTACAATAAGTAAGTTGTATGGTACATGAAATAACATAAATGAGTATGTTGCCTTTCTTCATCATTTGGGACAAAGGCAGTATCTCTAAGGATATTACTTTACATTTTTTTTTTTTTTTAATTCCTGAAATCCTTGCTCATGTAGCTGGGATTACAGGCATGCGCCATCATGCTTGGCTAATTTTGTATTTTTTAGTAGAAATGGGTTTCTCCATTTTGCTCAAGCTGGTTTCGAACTCCTGATCTCAGGTGATCCGCCTGCCTCGGACTCCCAAAGTGCTGGGATTACAGGTGTGAGCCACCGTTACCAGCCCTAACACAAATTTTTAAATATTACAATGCTAGTTACTATGGTTAAGATTTAATGCCATACAGGATTTTTTCAAACAATAAAACACGGTGAATAATACAATTATTTTCAGTGTATCTGAAAATACATTTTTATTTGATCTTTAGAATTGTTTCTAGAAGAGAGCTGTCATTTAACTTTTTGGAGTCCTTAATACCTAAGGAACAATAACAGATTACTGTATTTCATCTCATAACAAGAACTTCGCTGGTAATTTGTAAGTTTTAGGTGTCCGGCTTTATACTTATTAAGCCATAAGTACCCTATGTGCAGTCGTAAGATATGCAACTTACCAGATCTTTCATTTCAGAAAGATTCAAAACCAGTATATTTTTTTTTTTTTTTTCTTTTAGACGGAGTTTCACTCTTGTTACCCAGGCTGGAGTGCAATGGCGCGATCTCGGCTCACCGCAACCTCCGCCTCCTGGGTTCAAGCAATTCTCCTGCCTCAGCCTCCCGAGTAGCTGGGACTACAGGCACGTGCCACCGTGCCCGGCTAATCTTTGTATTTTTAGTAGAGACGGGGTTTCACCATGTTGACCAGAATGGTCTCGATCTCTTGACCTCGTGATCCACCCGCCTCGGCCTCCCAAAGTGCTGGGATTACAGGCGTGAGCCACCGCGCCCGGCCAAAACCAGTATATTTTTAAACATACTCAGACTTTTTCAATTTATGATAATTTTTTTTTTGAGATGGAGTCTCACTCTGTTGCCTAGGCTGGAGTGCAGTGGCGCCATCTCAGCTCACTGCAACCTCCGCCTCCCCAGTTCAACTGATTCTTCTGCCTCAGCCTCCATAGTAGCTGGGCTACAGGTGCACACCACCATGCCTGGCTATTTTTGTATTTTAAGTAGAGACAGGGTTCATCATATTGGCCAGGCTGGTCTAGAACTCCTGACCTCATGATTGGCCTGCCTTGGCCTCCCAAAGTAATGGGTTTACAGACGTGAGCCACTGAGTCCAGCCAATGATTAAACTTTTTATGGAACTTCACACTTTAAAGCATTTAGTATGTGCTATATGGTTTAATTCTTATACTCCAGGATAGAGGAATTACTATACCCATTTTGTAATTCTCAGAGGTAGGGAGGTTAATAAGTAATAGTTGCTTAAAGAGTAAGTAACAGCTGGAATTTGAACCCAACTCGTTTGACTTCAAGTTCAGTGTTCTTTCCATTCTTTGGCATTGCCTTAACTTTAATGTATTGATATGATTAAGGAGACTGAATTGTTTAATGCCTGCTATTTATCAGGACCTGTGCAAGGTAATTTACATTGGTTATCTCATGGCAGACAATCCTGAGAGGCAGTTATTATCCACATTTCATAGTTGAGGGAACTGTATTAGAGAAGGCAAAATACTTGCGTAAGGCCCTAGAATTCAAACCAAGCTCTGTAAAGATAAAGCTGATTCCCTGTAGCTATGTGGAAGCAAAAAAAAGAAAAAGAAAAACAAAGAAAGAAAGAAAGCTAAAACCCATTTATGTTTCTGAAAGGAAAGAATCTGAGTTCCTTCACTAAACTAAGACAGCGGGATATGTTTGCTATGTTCTATTGTATCATAATGACATACTTTGTAAAGGCATGTCACTTGATGTACATCCAGATGTAGCTTAGGGTAATAAACATTTCTCATTCCATGGGTAAACAATATTAGTAATATAAACATTTTAACCATTCTGAAATAATAGGGGGAAAGTCTCACACACACACACACACACACACTGATTTTTCTCTACCCTAATAGTAAACCTGTCTCCTCATCTGCTTTTCTTTCTTCCCTTTTCCCTCAGCTTAAAATTAGACAATCTTCTTTAATAAATATTGCTACTTTTCAGGCATGGTGGCTCATGCCTATAATCCCAGCACTTTGGGAGGCCGAGGCGGGCAGATCACCTGAGATCAAGAGTTTGAGACCAACTTGACTAACATGGAGAAACCCCATCTCTACTGAAAATACAAAAATTGGCTGGGTGTGGTGGGGCATACCTATAATCCCAGCTACTCAGGAGGCTGAGGCAAGAGAATCACTTGAACCCGGGAGGCGGAGGTTGTGGTAAGCCAAGATTGTGCCACTGCACTCCAGCCTGGGCAATAAGAGCGAAACTCCATCCCCAAAACAAAACAAAACCAAATCAAACCAAAAACCCAAAACCTGTGTTCACTGATTGTATAAAATACTTAATTTAAATTGAAGGAAATACATTCCTTGAAGGAGGAAAAACATCCTTGAAATTCTGAGTGGTCATTATGGCAGAAGAGTAGAGGACAGACTCAATAAACAACCCAAATGCCAAAATCTAAGATTACAAACTGGACAGGTAGAAGCAGTTGAAGCTTTCCTGTTTCATTCTTCCCTTCAAAGAACCGTAAGCAGAGAGGTGTTACGTACAAACTTTGGGGATAGACACACTTGTAATTATCATGGAATCATACAAGGGTAGAGAACTTCGCTACTCTTTCCTTTCTTTTGGTTAATACCGCTCTTTGCTACAAACTACACTGATTTAAAAGAAATTATTTCCAGGTTTATTTTTATTTTATTCTAGCGAGATTTGCCCGTAGAAGGAAATAATTCCTATCACAGTTCTAGAAGCACATATCCATTTCCCTCCATTTAAATTCTTAGCCTTTCTCTCCTCTCTATTCATACATGCATGCATGCACACATACACACTCTCTGTCCTAACGATTTTGTTAAGAGTGGCTTTGAGGAGTAGCAGATTCTGACTTCTCTGACCACAACCCACATCTCCTCGCCTCTTCAGAGACCCTCTTCTTCCCCATTCTCCTCCCACACTAACATCTGGCTGTTTTTCAGTAAAGGATATGGGTGCCAAGAGAGAAACTGCTTCACATACTCTATATATAGAGAGTATGTGAAAGAAAGTAAGAATTGGTGAAAGGCAATATTCTCTCAGCTTGTGGTTGGTAATAAAAATGATGTGCATCTTCCTGCACACAAACACTTTGTTTGGTAAAAGTCCTGGATAAATAGTTTCACAGGGAAAAACAAAGAGAGAAAGGAAGGAAAGAAGGAAAAAAGGGAAGGAGGGAGAAAGAAGAAGAAAAGAAAGAAAACAAGGGAGATCACTAACTTCCAAATGACATTCTATGCTTTATTACCTAAGTAAGCTACCAACCAAAAGAAACAGAAACAATAACTTAACAATTAACTTGGGAATGAGCATGTTTCATTGTCTTATAATGGGTTCATCATCATTAGGCAGCGAATCAGGGGGTATAATTACCTGGATATGCATTTTAATTATTGCTTTTCCAATTAGGGTTGCACCAAAGAAGGTCCAAAAAGGTACTAGAAAGTGTCCACATGTTATTCCAGCCAGATCAAACAGAGGATTTGGAATCTATAGAGAGAAAAAGAAGGACTTCCATATTATAATCCAAAGAACAATTTAATTTTATCACCTATTGATATGTGGTATTCTGCTTTCAGCCTGCTTCCACTGCAAAGTGACATATGGGTTCCTTGATCAGTACTGGATTGTTCAAAAGGAGGTTAGGCAAGTCTTCTAATATGTCTCGAAGCTGGGTCTCATATTCATCATAGTGTTCAATCTGCTCACAGAAAACCAAGGTGTCCTTTTGCTTATATTACTCATGGCTGTGTGTGTGTGTGTGTGTGTGTGTGTGCGCGTATGTACGCGTGCATGCATGCGCGCTTGCCCATCACATGAGAACTGGATGGATAAAATGAGTGGATTCTTGACTATCTGGTGGCTGTTTTCTTTTTTTTTTTTTTTGAGACGGAGTCTTGCTGTGTTGCCAGGCTGGAGTGAAGTGGCATGATCTTGGCTCACCGCAATCTCTGCCTCCCGGGTTCAAGTGATTTCCCTGCCTCAGCCTCCTCAGTAGCTGGGACTATAGATGTGCGCCACCATGCCCGGCTAATTTTTTTTTGTATTTTAGTAGAGACGGGGTTTCACCATGTTGGCCAGGATGGTCTCAAACTCCTGACCTCGTGACCCGCCTCCCTTGGCCTCCCAAAGTTTTGGGTTTATAGGCCTGAGCCACTGCGCCTGGCCTTTGGTGGCTGTTTTTTAAGGTGAGGTATGAGTGAAAAAAAGAGCCTTAAGATTGTATCAGCAGTTAGGGTTCTAAAATCTTTAGCCTGAAATGTGAATATTGTCTGGTAAGCACTCTTATCGTTAGCAAATATTCTAATGAATTCCCAAATACATTTATGGGTAGACGTGCTGTTACTGACGTAAAATATTAATAATTTGTATTTTATTTTATGAGATACCAAGGCTGAGGGCCATGTGATAAAATTTAGAAAAAAGATCAAGTGTGAAAAATGAGAGCACACAGATTCAGATGTTTTGAATACTCAGTTCCAGACAAAGAAGTGATTTACAACAAATACCTTTTCCAAACATTCCCACAATTTAAGAATGCTAAAAGACATTTCATGTAAAAATGCAAAGGAACCACAAGCTGTTTTTGAGCACTTCCCCCATTCTTCTCCTTTTTTTTTTTTTTTTTTTTTTTTTGAGACAGAGTTTCACTGTTGTTACCCAGGCTGGAGTGCAATGGCGCGATCTCGGCTCACCGCAACCTCTGCCTCCTGGGTTCAAGCAATTCTCCTGCCTCAGCCTCCCGAATAGCTGGGACTACAGGCACGTGCCACCATGCCCAGCTAATTTTTGTATTTTTAGTAGAGACGGGGTTTCACCATGTTGACCAGGATGGTCTCGATCTCTTGACCTCGTGATCCACCCGCCTCGGCCTCCCAAAGTGCTGGGATTACAGGCGTGAGCC